>JAQIWO010000505.1:0-13948 GCA_034695405.1 Entomobrya muscorum
GGTTGTAGCAGTGACCTCTGCTGACTCTGGCGAGGAGCTGATACGTCAAGATTCAAAGAAAGTGAAACTGGGTGATTCGGTAGATGAAATTCCTGGGCCCAGCAGCGCATGTTATCCGACAGTACCGTACCCCCCTCCAAGGCCTCTTCAAATAGACACCTTCTCCGAACCTCCTCCTTTTAACGATACTAATATCCTGAGACAGCGTTTGACAGAGGACCAAGAGTCAGCCAATCAAGTACTGGAAGAGTCAGCAGCAGAAACGGAGGCTTTATCAGATGGGGACGTCACCTTTGTCATAACCGTACCTTCATTGCCAAGCAGTCAGGCGAGCACACTCACGACGGCAGCACCAACACCGCCGAGGAGGCATGATTCTCGTGTAACTTGCGAGGTTTGCCGAGAGGAGATCACCATCGGGCACCTCCAAAGGCACAAGGGAAGCCGCAGGTGTAGAAATATAGCTCGTGAGCTGCAGAATGGGTACGACGGAGGAGAAGATAGTCAAACGGAGGCTGAGGACGTCCCTGAAAGCGGAACCCCAGCTGTTGTTCGTCGCAAGAAAAATAGGAAGGAAAAGGTCAAGTGCGACCACTGCGGAAAGGAAATGCTAGCCAGCAGCCTACGAAAGCACCTGCAGCGAAAACATCCCACCGCGGAGGACGAGAACTCCCGTAAACAAGACGAGAATGATAGCCAGACGGAGGAGGAGGAGGAGCCTAACGGGGATGATGCCAGAGGAACGAGTAAGCCGTTGGGTGGGAGCAGAAACTCGAAAAAGTTCAAATGTGATCTCTGTGGGATAGAGTTAGGTAGCAGAGGAAGCGTGTTGAGGCACAAAAAGCTCAATCGATGCAGACACGAGAGTGAAGAAGAAACTGACGTGGAGTTGGACACGAACACAAGTAGACCCGTCGGTACGACAAGGTCTCCCCGAGCCTTACCCCCCGTCAACTACCGAGAAAACTTGGACGACGACGACGAGCTCTTGTTCGTGGGTGTGAGCTCTCCACCTGAAAGCGTCATCGCTGGAACCTCCTCCACCAGCGAACAAGCCTCCTCAACAGCAGAAACCTGGTCCGCCTACGCCTGCCACTTTGAAGACTGTCAGTACATCCCAGAGGACAAAAACGGCCACGAAGACCACCTCAAGCAGCACCCAGACGGAGAGAGCTTCAAGTGCCCAAAGTGCGACAAGCTTTACTGTGATGAGCAGAATCTTATCGATCATCAGAGGGCGCACAGGTTTTGGGTGCCGAACGATGCCACGGGAGTGTCCTACCAATCTCCGAGGCTGCAGCCTGTCGTCAAACTAATCGTTCCTCCAATCAAAGAGGTTCGAAACGCAGAGACTTGAGGACAGAGACTAAATTGTGTTCAGAAAAATTTTACGAAGCCAGTCACTGTCCAAATAATATGAAAACTTAACTAATTAACTGTTTTTTTGTAAATAAAATGTTCAAATATATATGAAAATGTATATTCTGTTGAAATGTGAATCGCAATCAAATTATATCGACAATAGTTGAGGTTTAACTGTAGGAAATATATAGTATATTATTTTTCAATTAGTTGTTATCTTGGTTGAACTTTTTCAGTTTTCTTTAATTTTCTACCGTGTAGTTGTAGCTTGTACATGTTTATTTTTCGATGGATTTCCTTCAAAGTTTAATTATTTGTTTGCCGTTGCAAAGTCTGATGATAGTTTTGTGGTATATTGACTAAAAGATTCAAGCGTTGCTTTATACGCTTGTGTTAAGTATTTTGATGAATTGATTTTTTTGAGAACTGAGTAATTATGTTTAGGGAATTTAATAGTCTTGTAAATTCTCTGTTGTTTAATAAAATGTTAATTATGTGCAGTCAAGTCTATGTGCTGATGTTCTTATGTGTCTGTTTTTATGATAGCTGAATTGAGTGTGAAAACTATTGTTTAAATGAGTTTAAATCCACTACCCATGTTTTTGTAATGAAAATAAAGACAAGTTATAAAATTAGTTTGGTAGTTTATTTATTTTGCTTAATAAAAACTCATAAATCAGTCATAAGAAAAAGATTAATCGTAAATGAGAAATGATCATGTGTTCATTAAAAAAAGCAAACCACAGCTTGATTTACAATTGTAAAGTGTGTAAAATAGTTAAAACTATTCAGGAACTACGGCTAGCTTATCAATTCAGCAAGGAACATGTTCTTCACAGCATAAAAGTTTTATAATGAGTGGTAAGAGAAAAGTCAAGTCACTTCCGCTTTCTCGTGTTGTGACGCACGTTTTTGGCTCGTTTCCGGTCCGAATGGGAGTCGCTGCTGCTTCCAAGCCTTGCCGACTTTCCGCTCAGGATTCCGTGGTGCTTTTGTAGAATTAGGTGCTGTTCTACTAGTTCGGCTACTTTTCCTTGCTCTGCGAGCATCGATAGAAATGTGCAGATAAAGTCGTTGTAGTCGTGGGTTCGGCGGCAGCCGTCAATCTGGGGAATGCATTATTAGAATAAAACTATTGACACATTTAACAAATGTTTTGATTACACTTATTTTTACCTTGTACTTTTTTCGTTTCTCTATCTCGTCAATGAGCATGGTTTCATACTGCCCACTTTCCTTGTCAAGGGTTTTCAATAACGTGAGCATATGCTTGGGCTCGGTTTCTATTTTCGCAAATGTGCGGATACTTGGGTAGCCTTTGCGTCATCAGCGTCGAGCGCAGACTTGGTTTCATTGCCGTCGACAGAGCCATTGTAAAAGTCGTCGCTACTGTCTCTGTTGGTCATTTTAGAGACGAGGATCTTGATGTCTTTGCTGCTCAGGTTGGCATAGACGTTGTTCAGGCTGAAAGAAAGGACACCGCTCGAGTTGAGCAAGTTCGATGACTGCTTGTTCTTCTTGTCTTGTTCCAAAATACTGGATGCGATTATTTTTTATCGATAGATTCTGTGATTATGTTAAGGTTCGCCTTTAACAGTTTGACGCGTCGGCTTGGAGACATTAGCTTGTCGGGTGCGACTTCCATGAGATTGAAGCGTATGTCGTGGTAGGGTTCTCCACCCGTGGCTGTACCGAGGCGCTCTGTGATGACCCTCCGAAACTGCTGAGTCTACTCTTCCTTCTCGTCCCAGGGGCCGTGGTTGATCGGAAAGGGCTCGAGACCGAGGACCGAGCCCAACCCATGCGTTGTGCACAGCTGAACCATCTAAAGATTTGAACATAACAATTAATCAATATTCCTGAATGAAATGACTTTCGAAATTTCTTAGCTCTCTTTCAAATGGAACAAAACTGTTGAGCAAAGAAGTTGTTGTTGACGACGCGCTATCATCCCTGACGAAAGAGTCCGAGTCTTCGATAATCTTCCTTCGTGACCTCCTCTCTTCGATCCATTTGAAGAGAAATGTGAAGCCGTAGACTGGGCCATCGATGGGTTTTTGAATTTCGTAAATATCCTCCATTTGCGCACTCTCCACTCCGAAATCCTCTCAGTGATGTGTGAACAGCCCTACAAGGATGTATCATTCAATATTAGTTTTAAACCGTAATTATTATTACGTCATTTTCAAATACAAAGCCAGCAGCCATACGAAATTCAGATTTTTAAACAATAAAATTATCAATCCATTGGACAAGTCCACTGAAGAGCCATTAAAATAATAATTCAATTAATTTTACCCGGATCACTTTCCAACTCCAACCATGCTTCCATCAAGTTGTTGATATCAGTCGGCATTTTAATTACGATGATAAAATTAAATTACAACCATTTGCAGCTTAAACACAATTAACTCCTCCGCAACACATGCCATACAATTTAACTTGATTCTGTAAGTGGGGTTGCCTCCATGAAATAAATGAGAACACACTACAGTTTGACACTCACAGTTCATCATAAACCAACAATTTGATAGTTTACAATTAAAAACTCGTAGAATCCTCATTTATTCAACATCATTTTGTTTTCAGACAAAACTTAGCAAAACAGCATTTTAACTTTTAACTGTTAAAAAAATCACGTAAACAGGTCGTCAGCTGGCTCGCTACCTCTCTGGATCTGGAGATCCTCCACAGCCAAATAAAATTACGCGGCCAGTCACCGCATTACTAGGCTCAGGAGGGACTCAACGAGAAGGTAGCTTTGGAAATTGATGAATGCTTCATTTTGGAACTTCACGGGGCAATGCGTCTGCATTCAATGAAACGATTCCAGAAGGAGCCGATAGATAAGAACGAGGAAACGGCTGCTGCAGCTGCTCAGAAAAGTTCCGAGAAAATTGATGCAGAAGAGGAAAATAAATAAGGTACTTATTGTCAATTGTTGGAAGTTTAAATAAGTGATTGGTAGTTTTTTTGTGGTTATGATTTATGCCATGTCACATGTCGATATATATCTTTTTACATCTTGTACCGTCCAGCTATGGATGAGCATGCGACGTTGAGCGAGCTAATTGCTGAGAACGAGAGGCTATGAGGTGTGTTCGAGAACCTGAATAGTAGACAGTCAAAACTGGAGGAGTTCGTTGAGGTGCAGTATGGTAGGCTTCTGCCAACCTAATTCTAATGTAGTACTTTACACTTCACGTCATAATGTGACCAAGCAATAGTCTTTAATTTCTGTTTGTTTCCCTTTCCTCTCTTCAGGTGACCACTTTGACACATTCCTAAAACATCGCGCACGACTGGTCAACGTGATGGGGCTAGGAAACCAGGAAACTACAGATAGAGTTGATAGAGCGTGAAGTGCCAAGTCCACACAATCTGTTGAATGTTTTCATGCTTGTGCACTACTCACCAGAGTCCTGTGATGCGCACAGCTTTTCGGCGTGTGTCTGCGGACTGGCTGGAGAGTTTAGTGCTGTGTTTGCTGTGATGGTGGGGTCGTTCACGTGATATGTCATCAGTGACTATCAGTTTGCACTGTTTCCTAGCTAACATGAGGAGAGGGTGCTGGGTATTTAATCCAATATCAATATTATTAAATTAAGCTGAAATATTAGAGGTTAGGTAATGTATGAGCGGTGCCTCTTGTGCCTGCACTAAACGTAAACAAGACTAGGACAAAACACACGGCATGGAATGGGAGGAATCTCATAAAAAAATAGTCAAGACAAGACTCCACACTACAAACAAACTCAGCTGTCTTGTGTCTGATGAAGAAGAATCAAGATTTGTGCAGCTCGGACGTGCTCATTAAACGCTATAAACACAGTTGAGAAGATTGATTTGTCGTTTTCTCAATTAAGAAAATAATTAGTGATTTGCTCCTGAGGGTGGGCTTATGATGGAATTGAAGTAAGCTGCTTCGAGATCGACGAAAAACACGGAAACTACAAAGTTGGAAATTGGAGTGGGTTTAGTTTAGCCCAGTCGGTTTACATTCGTAAGTAAATTACCTGACAATCCAGTAATTATAAAGTCTGGTAATAATTTATTTTAAATTCCGGTTCCTTCTTGATTTGATTAATCGTTGCGGTTTTGTTTGTGATTTGGACTGGCACTAGAGTATGGATGTTGGTTGAAGTTTGGAGTCAGGAGGGAGATTGCTCACTGTCGACTGTCATTCCGACCGATGCTCAGTTTAGATTTAGACGTATATTTCTTGAAGTAGTCTTTAATCCGGTTTGTTGTACTTTCCAGGAATAATGGCTGATTCTGAAAAACGGGATTCGATTACAGTCGGTAGTGCACCCGCAGCAGACGCCACCGAAAGAAGCAACACATCCCGTTTTTGTCGTGTGGTCCGTGTGTCCCGAAGAGAATTCCCCGATGCCCACTGAAAAGATGAACGGAAAGAGTGACAACAAGCCTGAAAAGACGGCTACTACGACGGCAACAACGCCTCTCAAGAAGGAGGGCCTTACAAAAATTGAGAATTGGAATAACGGAGCCATTCCAGCGAACAACAACAATGAGACCAAGACCACTACTCCAGTGAGTCCGCCTCCACCACTCGTGATGGCGAAAATCAAGGAGGATTTCCTCGACGCCAAGGAAGGTCCTGAGGATGGAGTGTTTTCAAAGTTGAAGTCCATCTTGGTGGATTTCGTTGTTCGTAATGCTGTTGGTCAACATGACTTTTGTGTAGGTTGAAATTAAGATATAATTAATTGTAATTGGTAATTAGTAATTAACATGTAAATAATTAGTTTATTAAGTTTATATATGAACTTTTTTGGATGACAGCTGAATTTTTTTTTAATTTTTTCACCTTTTTCACATAGTTTTGGGAACAGCAGGCACATTTTGGGAGCCTGAAGCCTGCACCTGATTCCAAAAGGGCGTCGAGGGAAATCCGTTCCGCGCAATTACTGTGGAAGAAGCAAAAGATGACTTGCTGCAGGGACAATCCGTAATTTTCAGCCTTGTTCTCATTGACACTTCCGTTCCTCAGGAGAGATATGTTCCTTGCACATATATTAAACGCGGCGGTAGATAAACGACTTATTATGTAAAAACATAATAATAATGCGAGGTAATCGATAATAGACGACCAGATTTTTTATACAAAAAATATAATATTCGTAAATTTCCTTAAATAATCACACACGATCTTGTTTATACCTACAATATAGATAGCTACACTGTAAAACAATTTAGATAGTCTTTTTGTAGAGAAAATTGGAGATATAACTTGTTTTTTGGACGAAATTTTAGGTAAAAACAAATCTTGTATATTTTTTTGTTGTTACAAAAGTCAAAGCTTATATTTTATAGCGAAACAGATCTTTCAGGAAATGAAAACTTTTTTATTTTATTTTGTCGTTTCCACTTATTTTTTTTTGTAAACAAAAAACTAACTGCTTATTTACGATGTGCTTTCTTCAACTGATCCACTACTACTATTTGTATAAAAAAAATTGTTAGCGAGTTTGAGTTTAATTTTTTTTGGCAAGGCAGAGAATAGTTTTTTTTTGTAAGAATAAGAATCACTACGCGCGGCGAGACCATGTAATTAAATTAATTGGAAAGGGAAACCGTCCTGGCCTGAACTCCTTGCTTCCTTCCAACAAAAACACATGAGTATTTTTGAGATTATATTTAAGGCAACCGAAATGTATTCAATTTTTATTAGGCAAGTAATTGTAAAAAAAACTATGATCATGCTTGCTATAAAAAAATTGTCATTTCGGTTCTTTTAGTAAAATCCGCTCCTAGGGTAAAAAAAAATAAAGCGTTTAGGTACTTTTAAGCAGGGAAGAGCTAATAATATATAGAGCTCATCGTCAGTAATAATTAATTATAAATTCATGATAGTTCGTTCTAAAATGGATTGTTGTGTATGTGTAAAAATGTTGTTGTCTTTGATGATGTGCTCTATTTTTCTACGAGAGTCGAGAGAATAATTAACTAATTATGTATTGAATTTTTGTTTGTGTCATGTCATTCGTCATTCTGTGTAGATTATAGCGGGAAAAAACTCACGTGCCTTAAAATTTAATTATCGGAGAAGCAATAACTATTTGTCTGTATAAAATCATAATAAGTATTATTACTCATTTTTATAGAAGAAGAAGATAAAAATTGTCTTATAAATTCAATGGTTGTATTTATTGGTATTATCGCATTATAAGCTATAAATAACTGTTTGTAAACACATTTAAGTATCTATTATATATAGTTAAGTAACTACACTTTTAATTAAGATAATTATTTTTGCTCTTTGCTCATGGTTTTTATAGATAAGGCTGCTAGACAAGTTGGTCGTATCGTATCGCAATCAATGTAAACATAGTTTTTTTTTAGTTAGAGAACTACGCATAAATCATGGAAGAAGAAATCCTAATTAATTAATTATTGGTACTTATAATCCCATTATTCGCAATAGAACAATTGTGGTGCTCCTTCAAGAAATTAATCCGAACCAACAACCTTTTACCAATTTTTAATAATCTACCATTAGTAAAATAAAAATTTTAAATGTAAAAAGAACTGATTCCTTCGCACAAAAAAACAATAATAATGTATACATCAAATATAATAATAATTATTACAATTTTGTTTTGTAGTACGAGTATTTTAAGTCAGAAATTTTTAGTCAAATGCCATATAATTGTATACATTTAATTTATATACAAAAAAATACACATTATTATTTTATTCCTACATATTTTTTTTCGGTGAAGGGGATGATGATGAGATGGGATCCTGGAGTAAGGATCCAAAAGTTTATAAGGCAATGGCATTAATTAACGTTTAGATTTAATTAATGATTTATTGTTAAGTTGATGATATACCTACTACACATGTCTATCTATCTACTACACAGTCCATGTTACTTTTTACGAATAGATAAATTATTATTTTGTTGAAGCGCTTCAGTTGAAAAAGGGAAAAAAATTTCAAATGTAAAATGTTTTTCCCTATTCAACAATGCGTGGTGAGATTTATACAATAATTTTGAATTGTTCTTGAACTGGACTTGTAGTAATATTGATTATATAAAAAAAACTTTAACTGGGCATTAGTTAAATATAATTGTTTATATCAACAATGTTTTTTTTTTCTCGGGATAAATAATAATAACCTATGTCACATCCTCTATCGATGGGATGTCTTTTGGTTGATTTATAGTTTATTTCTTTTTATCCTGCTTTTTGACATGTTTTTTTTTGCCATAATGCTTATATTATTGAATATAACATGAGTGAATGAGTACATATATATATATATATATATTTATATATATTTACATACAACAACAATCAAGTATACATAGTTTTTACGGAAGTTTTATTTAAAAAGTTGTAATAATTATTTTACCAAACATGAAGAATACTACTTCGAATAATAAAAAAACAATATGTATAAAAATATAATGCTATAATCAATTTTGTTGATGAATAATAAAAAAAGAAGAATTATTGAAAAAAATGTTGACTTTTGAAAGATTTCAGATGAAAAAAAAGTAACTTTCCATTTTTGCTCAGCATGCTGCATTCTCGTTTAATTGTTGCATTTTGTTTAGTAATTATTGTGCATTGTTGCAATAATCGCCAGTTACAATAAGTTTCAGGTTGCCCCATGTTGGCCAATTATGGAAAATCAGAGACTTGTGAGGAGATAGAGGTTTTGTAAGCAGTGATTTTTGTGACGACCTTTTCAAAGCTTCTGCCAAAATCCCTTCTTGTATGGCTTATTGTAATCTTGGCGTTTTTTGGGGGTCATCGTCATCGCCAATCGCCTGTCATAAGAGCATCGATTGAACAAACATTTTATGTGAAGTTTTAGGTATAAGTCATGTCATTGAAGATGATATTTGACGAATGACAAGAAAGCCTTATAAGGATGCTGCTGTACCATTTTCGTTCGACGTCTGTGAAGTGAAGTTTAAAGAATCGAAAGGTGACATTCAATAATAATCTGTAATCTGGTATTGTAGAGTGGAGGAAACCTTTCATGGTGTTTGCGTTAATGATGTGGATTGGGGTTTGTGATTGATGAACTATTGTCAGGTAAAGGTCTTCTACTACTACTGTGTGTAGAACTCGCAATGATGTGTGATGGCTGTATGAACTTTGATACTAACTTTGCTGATTTAAATATTTTTAGTGGACAGGTGGGTGGGCCGCCTACCGTCGCATATCGATCGCTTTTAACAACAAGTTTTTTTAATACTTTTGCATTGACATTCCCAAATGGAGTCTTCTTGTTCAAGTCCCACCTGTCTGCTGGGTTGTTGGGAATGTAATAATATTTGTGGGAATTTAAATGAGTTTTACTCTAGTCCAATCCAATCCAATCCACAAACTGCTAACTATACTTATGGTGTGCTACTCATCATAAAGTAAACCGCATCAGTCCTCATCCTATCGACGTAAAATTTAGAACTTGATTGCATGCAAAAAGAAACGCCTGTGCAAAAATAGTGCAAACATGCAATGTCCTGTCTTATGGCGAACTAAAAAAAAGTACAACAATGCAATAAACGAGTATACATAGAAGAGAACCGATGTGTTTGCCGTATGCAAATTATGCATCATTACGAACACGTAATCATGCTGCCAACTTGAACTGGCTTGGCACTTACAACTTTAACTTCTTCCTCTGCCGTGCAATATGGCATTCATTGCATTTGAGCATGCAAATTCAAATATGCAAAACGACAAAATTCACGCAGGCTTAAGTTTAGCACACAAATGTTATTTATTTTTATTCCTCTTCTCCCAAGCAGACAGATCGTACTATAATGATAATGGCACAGACTATTATTTTAGCTCACCGTCCCAAAAAATCCAAAAGATCCATAGATCCAAAACACCTAATTGTTTGCATGAAGCAAAATAAATAATATTGCACTTTAAGCATATAATATTGATGTGTGCAACAATTGCAGCCACCCGGTATAAAGCCGTCATTTACTCACAAACACAATCATCCTCTCTTGCTCTCGCTCTCCCCATCTCATGTGCTCGTCAGTATTTACACACAACTTATTTTCCTTCCTCTGTATCCGATGAAGATAGTGATGATAACCGCTTTAATAAAAGAAGGAACGGTAAAAGAAAGGAACCTTACACTTCGTCGGCCTTATACCTTACATACATATACCATATTATCCTAGTCTCATAAAACTTTCATTACGCATCCCTCAACATTGATTTCATGTGGGTGCCTTCCATTATTGCCTTATTGCCTTCCATTAACACACAATGCTTTTCTGTAAGAAGAAACATCCATAATATTCACATCACATAATACACCTTTCATGTGTAAGTATGCCCATCAGCATAAAACACAGAGCCCAACTGACAACACAAAAAATACTTGCGGCTTTACTAGCATCCTAATAATATTTCTTTTCATTGTTAACAGTCAATTCTCTACTATTACTATTATAGCTGCTGTTTGTTGTTGTAAAGCCAACAGTTTCTCTCTCACTTTTCTCAACACCAGAAAATAATATTATGCATTCCCATACACACGACGACCATGATGATGATGAGTATTATAAATTATAGATAGAAAGGAAGATGCGCTAGTTGACTTTTATACATGATTATTTTACACAAAAAGCATTATTCTTATTATTATTATGCATAGGGTACTCAGTACTCACTCACTCATTGTCAGTGTCTATTGTATTCGTGTCGAGGGCTTCTTCTACAATAAAATATATTAGTGATTTGATTGTTTTATGCCATTTCAAAAAATTATACGCAAAAGT
This sequence comes from Entomobrya muscorum, assembly GCA_034695405.1. Lineage (NCBI taxonomy): Eukaryota > Metazoa > Arthropoda > Collembola > Entomobryomorpha > Entomobryidae > Entomobrya > Entomobrya muscorum. Next base: position 11,150 of record JAQIWO010000505.1, read on the forward strand.
TTATAGCACCGCAAAATAAACTTTCCTCGCATGCATAATAATATTATAATGGTAATAATACTACATCAAAATTTTATATATGCATCATACATACATGCATAGTAATAAGTAAAGTAAGGCTTTCGCAGACATATATATAGATAGCCTGCATATGAAAACATCGACAGTGCTTATTTTGCTGCTGTGAGTTTTTTTTATATATATTTTGATCTGATTAAGATTAGGTTTTGTAGTTTAAACAAATTATTATTATAAATTCAGCAGCACTACTTGTGTTGGTTGTCTTGTGAGAGGAGAATTACAGAGTTTTTTTTTTTGTTTTTTTTTCTGGTGCAGGCAGTTCTCCCCACAGGTTTTTCTGTACACATGATGACCATCTATCTATGTTGTCTGCACTTGTGCACAAAGTGAACAATCATCATCATCATCATTTCAAGTCACATTAAACCAAGCCCGCAGCGTTAATATTTATCGTCATAATAATATTATATATAGTTAAGTGTGATTGTGAATGTGGATGTGTACTGACTTATTAGTATGCACGAGCAGCATGTAAATAATGTGGTTTAAGTAGATGATTGGATTAACTTTTTTTGTAGCACTGACTTGACTGCGGTACTACTAGACCAGGGCAGGCAAGACCAGATGTATGAATCACATTTATAATATTATAGGCTGTGAGTCTACATGAAAATTTACTACAATATTTTGTTTGATATAATATATGCCCTCGCTGATGAATTGCATTGAGAAGAATAAGACATGCATAATAAAATTTTCGTACTACAAAAAATAAAATATTTCATTTTCATACATTTGTTCAAAGAAAAAACCAGTTGTTATCTTTGTAAAAGTATTTAGTGGATTTTATCATCATCTTCTTGATGAACTTTTTATATATAATTTTATTCAATAAATTTTTATTGAGAAAAAAAACTAGAGACAAGTTTCCTGCTTAATAAAGTAAGGTATTTACTTGAGAGTTTTAACTCAACCTGGATACCTACCTATCAAAGGCTTATTTGGATACATGCAATAAATAACTGTTGCGTCATCAAGCAGTTATCAATGAGACGCTATAGCTAATGGGATTATCAGCAGAAGCAATAATTATTAAGGAGTGAATGTAAACCAATTAGGAGAATCTTTCTGACACGCGGAGAAGAGCTGGGTCCAATTACAGTTAAACAGTTAAAATTGAGAGTGTGGAGATGTGGGACTCAAGCCAATTCCAGCAAACGTACATTGCTTGGAATAATGCTGGATGGACTCGCATGGAAGTCGTGACTTATTAGAAAAGGATGAGTTAATAAAAAGTGCTAACTTGCGTGTGAGAATGCTAATAACTCTCGAAGGATGAACAACGGTGTATATACCTGAGAGGTTACTTCTGCGCGTTAAATGTCTCATGGAGACTTTTACAAACTGTTCCAGAAAATTAGGCGAGGAAATGAGTTGCTGTATTCATAAGAGTTCATAACTAAGTGATATGAGTTGAGTGTGCTATGTGGTTTGGTTGATGATGATGAGAAAGGTGGCTGCGTCTTGTGACTTGACTTGTGTGAGGAATAATTTAAATAAATTGTACACAAAAAACTGATTTCCCTTTTCTTCTGAATAAACCTTTAGTCAACCAAATAATTCTTGCTGTGTCGCGACCTGCCTTTCAAAAAAACGTGATCTGACTCTCATCCTCCTTGTATTCTATTGTTTCCCTCTGACTTAAATTACATGGTGAAATATTTAATAAGTTTTAAGTGTTGAGTTGACTTTATTCAAGCGTGTGTTTTTGAGAGTGTAACAGGCTTTGTGTTGAGCCATGGGACTGGCTTAGCCCCCAAAAGATCTCTTCTCACTTCTTGTCTCTCTGCTTGTATCTCTATAAAGCTAAAAAAAGACTTAAGCTTTTCCATGGTATGGACAGCTCCATCCAAACATTTTTCACTTGCATTTGGATTATAATTTCAAAAAATAAGTTTGAATGGTCCGAAGGGTGCCAACAAAAACCAGTGGCATGGTTTTATAGTTTTGTTTAGCCATTTTTAAGATCACGTTGAGCAAGTGCTCGTCCAGAATTTCATTACCTTTTTCTTCCATCTTCCTGCAAATTTTTTCTTATTAATATGAACATTATTTGCTTAGTTTAGCTTAACCTTTTTTAACAGTACAAGTACTACTAAAAATAAAATAAATTAACTGACTCTACTGTCTTACATCAACAATCGTCCCATGCTTTTAGCTGCTGGGATGTGAGCTTCCTTGTATTTTCTAATATGGACAACACTGTCACAAACTCTGTTACAATGGGATGCGGAACTGGTCTCCCAAGAAGTATTCTCAAGCATAGGTTCAGAATTTCATCAGTGGGGCTTGTTGGTCCAAGTTTATACTTTTCTGTGGATGGAATAAGACACATTTTCCTCACCTGGGTCCCAATACCGCATCACATGTTGCCATGTTGCAAGACTTCCAAAACATGATTTAAGATATCCTTGCGCTTACAAATGTCTCCGGTTTTTACACCATCGGCAATATTTTTTATATCACTAGTTACAGATACCTTTTCCGGAAATGACTAGGCCAAATTTATCCATGATAGTAACTTTATCAGCACGTCTTGAACAAAATTATTAAATCTGGTTGTTCCAAAGCAATTTCTAACAATTAATTGGACTATTGGCTCCACTAAGTATACGGCAAGGGGCCCTACAGACTCTTTGGTGTTTTCAAGTCCTCCGACAAGGAGCGCTTTGACACTTTTTTGATCAATCGGGTTTCTTAGAATTTGTACCTGCCTTG
>JAQIWO010000506.1:0-13928 GCA_034695405.1 Entomobrya muscorum
GGGTCACATGCTTCGTAAATGGCAAATTTTTTTTATTGTGAAATCTGATAGAGAAGCAAAAGTTGATCAACTTTTCTGACTGGACCATGGGTCGATTCGGTCTCCCGTGGTCAGGAGGGTGTCGACAAGGTCACATGCTTCGTAAATGACAGAAACTTTTTATTGTGAAATCTGATAGATAAGCAAAAGTTGATCAAGTTTTCTCAGTGGACAATGGGTCAATTCGTGCTCCTTTGATTCTAGCATTCAATCATGTAAATGCTATGCTATTTTTCAGAATTTTCATCACGCTTCTGGTAGTTTTTTCCACGCTGCTTTACAGCGGTTTTATTAAAGTAGGTATATTGAGCGCCGTGATAAATCACACTAGCAAAAAGCATACGTTATATATATAGAAACACGTATTTTGTCGGCAATTAATTTTGTGTGTTAGAAACTGCATTTTCCTTATAACTCACTAATTAGAAATAATATATGTAGTATATATATTATTAATAACATTCCTCACTACAGTTAAAATAAGGAAGTGGGAACTTATATCATTATTTCCTATTATGATATTTACATTTCAACAAAAAACTTTTTAATCAAAGCCACCCCTCTTACCAAACTTGTCAATTCGAACAACTATGGCGTTTCTAGACATTTAAGAATGCATTTATAAAATATTTTGAGTCTAAAGAATCAGAAAACTATTTGTCTGTCCGCGACTGGGAATAAGATAATTCACTGTTCTTTACCAAATAACATCAACCTTAGGTATTTGTTAGTGCTTTAAAATCTTTTCATATTTTACAAGTATTATCTCATTTTATTTTCCACTGTAAACCTATGGGCACGTGTAATAAAATGGTTTTGAAGGTTTGAACTTGTAATGAAAGATTTGTTGCAATCCGTGCACTTAAAGAAACGTTCCCCTGTGTGGTGTGCAGACATATGATAGTTGAGATTTGACATATCTGGACTTTCATAATTGCACAACCCGCAGAAAACCGGTCTTTCTCGGATATGACTTCTTATATGGCGTCCTAGATAACAGCTTTCGTTAAACATCCTTCCACAAAATATGCAACCGTGAGAGCTAACCTTGTTGTGAATGTGTTCAACGTGGTATTGTAGATGAGCTTTCGTTGCAAACATTTTCGCACAAATATCGCAGGGCTGGGTCTTTGCACAGTGAATTCGTGCTACATGGGATAGCATGTTAAGTTTAACTGAAAAATATTGCTCACAGTGTGTGCATTTGTGGGGTTTCTCTCCCGTATGCGTTCTCATGTGTGTCTTTAGGGCACACTTGCGATAGAATGCTGATTTGCAAAGTTGACATATAAATGCTTTACTCCTCTCGCCAGAGTGCATGGACCTCTGATGTTTCCTCAAGCTCTCCATTGTTTTGTAATCCTTTTGACATTGATTACATTTGAATTTTTTGGTATTTCCAGCTTGATGTCTTAGTATGTGTGCCTTGAGATGTCCAGATAATCTGAATTTTAAGTTACAAATTTCACATTCATGTCGCCTTTCTCCTGTATGTGTGAGCCCATGTGTTTTCATATCTGACATGGTGCGAAACGGTTTTTGACAAATCACACATTTGTAAGGCTTTTCTCCCGTGTGCACTCTCTCGTGAGTTATCATTTCCCGTCTCGTAAGAAATTGCTTTTCGCAGTGACTACACTGAAATCTTTTTTCCCCAATGTGAGTTTGGATATGGACCATGAGAATGCCGTTTGATTTATAATATTTACCACAAAAGATGCATGTAAAAGATTTCTCCTGGTTATGTGTTTGTCTGTGGGCACTTAAACCTGAAGATGATCCAAAGCACTTTTGACATGTGACACAATTGAACGGCTTCTCACCAATGTGAGAACGTAAATGCATTTTCATGCTCTGCTTCGTGACAAAACATTTTTCACAGAGTTCACATTTGTAGGGTTTAACACGCAAATGCACACTTTTATGATAACGTAACCCCGAATGATTAGAAAACGATTTACCACAAATATCACAATCCAATGGTTTTTCTTTTGTATGCACTTGTAAATGTATCTCAAGCCTTCGTCGAGTTGACCAAACCGTTTCACAAAACACACAAACTTGATCACTTCCCATTTTAAGCCTTTTTGAATATACAAAAATTTCACTGTTTAGCATTTAAAGGGATGAACCCCAGATTTTATGTTGCAGCCTATCACTCTGCAATTGAAAATATTCACAGCAAATGTTCACAGTAGTACTCAACGTTTCATTTAATATACTACTGCATTGACATACGAAAATAAATAGAATAGCTTAATGGACACACCGAGATTTTAAAGTATTTATAAAAATATATTTTAAAAACTGATATATATATGGGAGTCCCTGTTTTGGATGTACATTTTTAAAAGTTTAAATTTTAGTTCTTGAATGACCGGAAGAACACTAAGAAATGTGTGCACCGAATTCTAGCCCATTAGAGTGAATTAGAACAAAACAGGAATGTCACGGAAACATCTCAAAGTGCCCCGTTGTTACCTTACCATTATCAACAGTTTTTAAAAAAATTGACACTGTTATTAGATAATAAATGTTAAATTGAAACTAAATGGATTGGCAAATCATGGCTTTTGCTGTTCTCGCACTTTTTTTAGTTCATATACATAAAAACTTCTTACGGTCCCCACGCGCCACATAACCACACATAATGTTACAATAGAACAATTCGATACTGACTCTTGTTTATGAGTTTCCCGAGTTTTTTATGAACTAATTTCTGTGAACACCAAAAAGTACAATCTTACTTTCACAGATAAAATAAATTCATAGTTTTATGGTTTTTACACGACCAAAACTATTGCTTATTAAGGGTTTTTGGTGCAGAATGGAAAATTGCGAAACAATCACTTTTCACACAGTTTTTCCTTCAATAAAGACAGCCGCCATTAAGCAGAGGACTATCTAGAATGGGCAGATCGACAAAATTATTAAGATGAAGATTGTTTGTGACTCTGATGCTCACTCTGTGACTGTGAGCTGAATGAATACCTCGAAACTAGAAATAACTATTATTATTAAAACCAGAATTTTCTCTGAATAACAATTGCGTTGTTTTGGTAATCAGTCATGTTTTTTTTAGACAAAAATATTTTTTCATCTTTTGTGGTGGGTTCTGGTTTTTGCTTCATACTATGCACCCTGCTGTGAAAAGAACTATTCTATTTCATATAACGTACATCAACACCAGTTTAACATTTTCCAGAAGGGGTAAGGAAAATTTCTCCACTAATAGCAATATGCAAGCGTTGCACAATTTTTTAGAGTCAGCACTAGACTCCTGGGCATCTTTTGGGTTTTGAAGTTAAGAAGACTCATTGTTCTTATGATTGACAGTTTTTTAGGATTGACAGAGGAGTAGAGAGAATGGGGTGGGGTAATTATCCTTCAACATTCGAGAATATTTGGAAACAGGTTTACCTTTTTACTCAACATTGACGTACACGTGGTAATCCCATACATGGAATTTCTTACTATCCCTGGTGTGGCGAAAAATTAAGTGTTCCTGATTTTGTTTTCAAATCCCTGGTGATGATTTTTTTAAACCTTTAAAAACCCAACAATGAAATTTACGGCCCTGGTTTTTTAAAAAATCCCTGATAAGCAAAAAAGGGTTTTGGCGCGATGGGTCCCTGGTAAAAAAAAATTCGTCCTTGGTATTTCTCAAAAATACCTGACCGTTCCTCTCTCGAGCTTAGGTACGAAAATTTGAATCCCTGATTTATTGTAGCATCGCAACCGTGGTACGTAAGAAATTCCATATCCGCTTGATGAGTAACAAAATGAACGACTAGTTGGATTTTTTTTAGCTATAATGTATCGCAAGGGTCACAGACACAAAGTTATTTGATCGAAGTTTTTTGTGATACCAAAAGGTATTAGTGAAGATTGTTGATTTATGTTACACTAAAAACAATTTTTCTGTCCATCTCCATAAATGAGTTTTCGTTTAGTAACTACATTTTCACAGAATATGAAAACGATTTTCCTTTTAAAATTGTGTCTTGTTCCAACATGGTACGTATACTGAATAAAAACTAAGAAGTTTGTATTTATAATGAATGTGTATTTAGAATAAGTTGATTATGATGTGACCGATACATACGAAATCACAGAATACTAGATTTTTTCACCACGATCATGATGATCACGTTTCTGATCATGATTATGTTGATTACTTTTGGACTTGTGCAACATATAATTTTCCTGTTTGGCTTTACTTGGAGAAAAAAATATGCATATATACTTTATTTCTATTTATGTATATATGGCCTATGAGATCCCTATAACATAATATATATACTGCCAATATAAAAGCACAATGTACTGCTCTTAATGCATGACATTGTCTTTTTCAAGGGTAGGCCAGGACTCTCTATTCACTTCTTTCGCCTATACAATTTTCTTAAGCAGAATGTTTTGTTGAAGTGCAGAGTTGAGAAAACTTGCTATTATATACAGGTATTGTTCGCGAGAACAAATAAACCTTTGTCAATGCAGATTGCCGATTGGAGAAAACGTGCGGGAATGACCTTCTTTACAAAGCTGTTGCTTTGTGCCCTACTTACCTTTCAAGAGATTCTATAGATGATCAAATCAAGGCTATAGTACCATGCAATATCCTTCACATTTTGTCTCGTTTGCAGGCTACAGAGTTGAATGAGAATGAAAAGGATTTAATTTAAAATAAAGGGCAAACGCACTGCAGAGTGCTGAGCTGGATGCATGAATCAATATTATTAATTTTCAGAGAACCCGAAGGAGGCAAGGACCTTTTTGTGATCACTTGCAATGCAATTATGAATAGTTAAGTAGCCCAGTTTTCTCTTCCCTAACCGACAAAAGTCAAGACGTGCATCATCGTACACGTTCTTTCCATCCATACTACGTACTCATGATGATGTTGGATTTTCGTGCCAATTGAGCATTCAAGAGAGACATTTGAACTTCTGTCAATGTTTAAACAAATATTTACCCTGTATTTTTCCTCTGCTAAAGAAGTTGGGAATTTTGTAAAAAACTGACAACTATTTTATGAGTAAAAGTTAAATTATACATTATTAGAAGTAATTTCAAACTGCTATAATTACAAAATCCTTTGGAATTCTCTACCCCTCAAAAGCTCAAGTCTGGGTACAGGTACAGTTTACGTTATTGTAAAAAATAAAACCCATAGATAAAATAATGCACTTTATAATTTTTATGGTCATATAATGTGCTTATTTTTTAAACTAACAAGCCATTTAATCTAGTGCGCAAATTGAACTCTGATAATAAATAATAAATACTAATAAAACTATAAACTGAATATTAGAAAATTATAAAAAAGTTACAGCTCCCTTATTGGCTTATTACATAAAGGATCATGTTAATTTTACTAGCCGTCCAAACTACGCTAATTTTTTTATCATTTTTTGATGTTACACCCTGTGGAATCTTAAAGTTGAAATGAAATTGTTGTCCATTGGTGTGAGGGCATTATAAGACATGGGTTTGAATACATACATTACATACTCTATTTACCTATCGAGGGTACGTCCAAATCGGTAATTTCTTTTCGGCTTTGGGGTTTCTCAGGGTATACCTAAACTAAGAAACCATGTTACTTTTGAACAATATTTTTAAGGTTTCATTTTACAAGCAGCAGTAGTAAATTTTGATTATTATAATTGCAATCATGAATCTCTCAAAATACATTTGGAACAATTTAATGCGGTAGATTTTGTTATTGAGCTTGAAATGGTTATACTGAATGTTAAATAAATAACTTGAATTTGTAGCATTCGTGCGCACGTGAATTTTTAACATTAAAAATAATTAAATAGAAATTATCTATTTTCCCTCTATTAGGGTGTCATGAAATACCGTGAAATGCGTAATGAGAGATGTATATTATGTAAGATTGGCTGATAATATTCATCAGCACACTGCGAAAAAATTTCTTGTCGCTTCTGTCGCTACTTTTACACTATTGAAACGGGAAGGTTTAGTCTTTCTGTTGACGTATGGAGTATAATTTCCATTTTTTCAAGGCAACGGAAAAGTTCATGCTAATGTTTTTGTGAGGAAGAGGAAGCATCATTAATGGTGTACTGGTGTCTTCTTTTTGTTGTTGTGATCGACAGATTAGAAAGGGGAAATATAAGATGATGATTGTTTCAAAAGATTGGAGACTTATTTACAGTTTTATTTCACAAGTTCAACATAAACCATAATATGTATTATCTGGGGCAATGCGTTTATGTTTCTCGAAAACTCTAAAAGAGATTATGTGAAAACTATTGTATTGTAAACATATTGTCGTAAATGATTTTGAGTCACACAAGACAAAACATGCACTGTGCTGTAAAAAATGTGCCTGTTGAGTAGTCCAATAAATAAAAATATTTTATGCAGTAATTTCTGTGGAGTGAGAAGACATGCATTTCCTTAGACTTTTTGTTGTGCAATATTCAATTCCACATTGCTCACAAATGTGCGGCTTTTCTCCAAGATGACCTCGTACGTGAACTTCCAATTTATAAGGTCGGTCATAATCTTTGTCACAGAAAAGACACCCGTGACGAGTGGGAAGCTTTATAGTCTCCTTAATTTCATCCGGATGAACTACCATTTCATGTTTGCGTTTGTCAGAAAAGTGAGAGAAGTCCTTTTTACAGTGAGAGCAGTTGTATGGCTTTTCACCAGTATGGAATCTCATGTGCGATTCAAGGCACCAGTTTGAATAAAATGGTTTTTCGCAGATTGCGCATACGATAGATGGTAACTTATCGCCCCGATGTATTCGGTTAAGATGTGTTTGCATATCATTAAGGGTTTTAAATTTCTTTGGACATTGAGTACACTCAAAATTTCGCTGGTTTCCTACTTGATGTCGAAATATATGCTGCTTTAAGCTCCCAGCTCTGGGGAAATTCGCATTACAAATTTTACATTTATGCCGCTTTTCTCCTGTATGGATTATCTTATGTTTTCTTAAATCGGATATATCCCTAAATAATTTCTTGCAGTAGTCGCAACTGTATGGCTTATCTCCAGTGTGGACTCTTTCATGAAGTGTCTTTTTCTGCTTTGTATAAAAAGTTTTAGTGCAGTACTTACATTGAAAATCTTTTTTTCCAATGTGAATAATTTTATGCTTTTTGAGTTCTTTATCGGTATGAAAGGCTTTATCACAGAAACTGCACTTGAACACTCTTACTCGGTTGGAGTGTATTTTCTTGTGTTGGCCTAAATCCGACGACCTGCCAAAGAATTTTTGACATACGTTGCACTTGTAAGGTTTTTCTCCGGTATGGGTAATTACGTGGGACTGCAATTCGTAAGTTGTTTTAAAGTGCTTGTCACAAAGCCCACAGGTGTGAGGTTTTTTATCCATATCACGGAACTTGCGAGGTCAGTTAAGACTCTGTTTGGGTTTATTGCAAAATGCTCACTTGTAAAGTTTTCATCCAATACAAACCAAAACATTCTTATAGTTCAACTACCATTCAAATAATTCCTGTTCACTGTCCGTTCCACTAGTCAACTGGGTCAACTATTCCACTGCACAATTTATGTTAATTAGTACAAAAAGGCTTGACAACTGTATGTAGTTTAAACACGATCAATGGAAAAATTCTTGTTTATTTATTGAAGCAGACAATAAAATTTATTATAATCGCACATCACAAGACCAGTAGAACAAAGTCAAAGAAAAATCTCCAAAAAAATTTGGACACCGAAAATAGTTCATATAAATGTATATACATGAAATAACCAAACTGAAATTGGAATAAAATATTTTATACTAACTTTTTCCCCTGATAACTAGTGCAGTAGAGAAAACAAATAATATTATTTGTTATAGGGGCACGCAACTTTGCTACGACTGTCATAATAACAAAACAAATGATCATATGTTCTCAAGTAAAATGTATACATGATGCATCATATGTCACCCTATTTCCCCTACTGTGTTCCCATGGGCAGAGTACAACTATCAAGTCACCCTAATAAATCGAAAGGAACGAACGCTACACAACAAAAAGAGCATGCTAAAAATGGGAAGCTCGTTAATAAAGGAGTAAAACTGTCTATTGTGTTTGGTGAACAAGCCCTTAGCAGTTTCCCATTTCGTAAGTTCTGCTGCTACCAAAAGACAGTAGAGAAACGCTCCCTCTAAAGAAAAAAACACCACCATGCCAACCTATATGCCAACTACAAATTTTTACCGTCGACTGAAAAATTAAAGCTGTCTCTGCATAGATATGATCCATACTTTCTACCCTATCAGCGATCTTAGAAAATATCCCACTTGTACTTAGTAAAGGTAAGTACGTAATACAATTTTTGTCATGAGATATTAAATAATGAACAAAACCATCCACGCTTAAGATGTCATAGAGACCCATTTCCAAGGTCGCTAGAACTTAGAAAAGAACTGAGAACTGCTTCAAATAAAATTTGTTCATGCAATGATGCAAAATCAGGCAAATGGCTGACCATTTTTTTTACTGTGTGTATCTTAAACGATTGTGAAGACCATTATTATCTTTTTTGGGTTTGAGTAGGAATACGGAAAACAAAGCTGCAGAACAGAAGCTTTCGTGTGAAATCTGAAACAAGAAGTTTGGCAGATAGAAAGTTCGAAAAGACCACGTGAAAAATACTAATTAAAAGGTGCTCCAACGCAAGTGTCTCTTTTGTGGGAAAGCGTGCTAAGCAATTTCGAAAGGGTTAGTAGATTGGAAAACTGCGCATGCATTATATTAAATATATTATTATATTAAAATTATTTTAATAAAAGTCTCATTCAAATGGAATGTGTTCATTGGAAAGCTACAGATTCATTTCCTAACAAAAATGTTATCGCATCAACGTCGCATTGCATATTTTGTTCGTTTTTCAGGCATCAGGAATCTTCCTTGAGTCCCGCAAACGGGCTTTTTGAGAGCAGAAACCCGGACCAGCAACCGGTGACTCGATGGATCGGAATCCCGCAAACGGGTCACAAACGGTGAAAAAAAATCCCGGATTTAAAAAAAAACAATAACGGGTGTCCCGATTTTTCGGAATCCCTCAAACGGGTCACAAACGGCAAAAAAATCCCGGATTTGCATGTCTGGCGGCGGCCAAAATCCCTAATTCTTTTTTAAAAAAATCCCGGATTTTTTTCGCCTCGATCCCGCAAACGGCGTTTGCGCGTTAGCGAAGCTTCCTGGTCCCTGCGTTTTTTACTCTACTAAGCTATTCAAAATTATGTAAATTAAAAAGAGACTCCAGATAAGCTATCTGAGAGCTCTTGAGGAAAAGGCAAAGGAGATAAACACACAAAGGCCATAAGTTCAAGTGGTTTTCAGTGTGCAATGAAACAATAAACCAGTCTTCTGGAACATAATATGTTCCCTACATTTTCTTTACTCATCTGAAAACATCGAGTATTGGAAAAAAATACAGAGCTTTTGCTTCTTACAAAGCCATCGCATGAACTCTTCTTTTTTTACCCTTGAAAATGTAAATAAATTTTCATCCTTTCGCAATAATGTAAACTTACAAAGAATAGGAATGCGGTGGATTTTTTTTTCAGTTTAGTGACAGATATCAGATAAAGATTTACGATATATCTTACAGAAAAGGGAAAAAATATATTATGTCGCCCACTTCATGTTGGGATGTTCAAGGACATTCTTGTCTGTGTCTATGATCTGTAAGTAATTTATTCTGCTGTCGCAACAATTGTCTTTCATTCAATTTGAGGCGCATCCTTTAACCCAGTCAGAGAGGTAGCATCAAATCGTTCCCATAAGCGTCAATATGTGTTTGGCTGTTGCAAGGGTATCACGTGAAATTTTATTATAGTCTAACCATACGATAACAATATTATATGAGAAATTTAGATCGTGCCGTGCCAATCAGTTTAATTTGATTTAAAAATTGACATGCAATTATCATTTAGTTTTCATTTATTGGGAAAGATGCTGACAATTTATATTTGAGTTTGTGGAAATTGAAATGGGAAGACTTTTACGAGCAGGTATTTAGTTTCTGTGTATAAAAAATAAAAGTCGCTGCAACACTTAAGTATTTTTTTCTTGATTCGTCTTTAAAATCAATAAGTAAACACGTATTTCACAAAAAGCACGTCAGTAAAACTTTATTTAACTTCCTTCTCAGACTTAACCCGCTAAAGTTATATGACGGTGGATTAGAAACAGTCCTTGTTTCCCAAGCCACATCACAACCGGTAAAATGAGCCGTGATCATTTTTGTGTATTTTGTGAATCGTTTTGTTCAAGACCAGGCTTTCTGGAGGATCATATACGCACTCATACAAAGGAGAAGCCATTTAAATGCAAGCAATGCCACTCTTCTTTTTCTTCAATGGGAGGCTTCTCAACTCATCAGAAACGGCACAAAGGTCTCAAACCACACATCTGCGAGCTGTGTAGCAAGCGATTTCTGAGCCGTTATAATCTGGCAGCCCACATTCGTCGACACACAAACGAGAAGCCCTACAAATGTGGGATTTGCAAAAAAGCGTTTACCACTGCAGCATGCGTTACACAACATATGAAAAGAAGACATCCGAAAATGGAGAGAAAATTTAAGTGCAACCTGTGCAGAGCGATTTGTGTCACAATGGAGTCCCTGAAAGATCATGAAATAATACACAAAACACACAAATGCAAATACTGTGGGAAGATTTTAGCATCCAACTCACAGCTAGTAGATCATGAAAGAACCCACACAGGAGAAAAGCCATACAGCTGTAAAATCTGCCAAAAATCATTTCGTTACATTTGGAATTTGAAAGTTCACGGAGAAATTCACAGCAATGAAAAACGTTACGCTTGTGACATATGTGGATCCAGATTCGGATTTATAGGGAATCTTACGAGACACAAGCTATCACACCAAAACGAAAGGAAGTACTATTGCAGCGATTGTACAAAAACATTTAAAACTCAACAAAAATTAAAAGCGCATCAGGATACAGTTCACTCAAAAGTGGAAAGAGTTCGACCATTTCAATGCAAAGTTTGCCTCAAATCATATTTTAGCAAATTTTATCTTCAAATTCACAAGAGAGTACACACTGGAGAAAGGCCATTCAAATGCATCCTGTGTTCAAAGGCGTTCGCAACACAAATAACGCTTAAGGGACACATTAGGACTCATACTGGCGAGAAGCGATTCAAGTGCAGGCAGTGTGACAAGTGCTTTGGAAACGCATCGTATGCGCGTGAGCATGAGGTCAAGTGTCACTCGGATAAAACACATGCTTGCGCTATTTGCAAAAAGCTTTTTGCAACGGAACAGTTCATGACGCAACATGTCAAAAACACTCATTCTAGGGTCTACCGCCACACCTGTCTCTTTTGTGGCAGTAAGCACGGAGACAAAGCCAGACTAGAAAATCATTTACGGCGTCACATTGGAGAAAAACCCTTTTTTTGTGGACTGTGCGATACCGAGTTTTCGGCTTCTTCAGGAGTGCATTCGCATATATTCACTCACACAGGAGAACGACCATACAAATGCATGGACTGCAATAAAACGTTTACAGACGACTCACATCTCAGAAATCATGCCAAAGTGCACACAAGACGTACAGAGTTGGAGTGCATATTTTGCGACAAGAAACTGCGGTTTAAGTTGTCCCTTCATGCCCATCTGAGAGAGCACATTGGAGAAAAGCCTTTCAGTTACTGTGACGTGTGCTGTGTCACATTTCCCAGTACAAGAAATCTCAATCTTCATCTCAAATCCCAGAGGCATGCAAATTTGAGAAAAGCGTTTAATAAAAATAGAAACGCTGATGATAATTCGAGAGTGGTGTACCTTTCAGGAACATCTAATATCGCAAAATCATCAGTGGGTAGTCTAAGTATTAATGTAAATAATCATGCAGCCGTTGAAGCTGTTGTTGGAGGGCGAAATTTACAAATTAAGTTAGTGCGCATTAGGGAGAATATTACGTACAATTTGGAAAGAACCTAAACATTACTTTAATGTGATGTAAGATTTTTCGGGGTAAAAGAAACTTTGATTGAGTGGTCCCTTTACAAGCATGTAAAAACTCGTTTGGCATGAGCATGCTTATTTCTTCTGGTTGTATGTTCAAAGGCTCCCGAATGCAAGAAATCTCGATTTTCCCCGTAATGCTCGGAATCATCCCGTTTTGTTCGGTTGTAATAGAAATAGATAGATGGAGATGATATTATTAATGGCAAATTATTAAATAAATTTAGGTTTTCAATGCACTATCCGTGTAAAGGCCAGCATACTTGATGATACTTTAATAGGTTTATTTACAAAAAGCTGTTTCTTGAGAGAACCTCATTATTACGTTTTAAATTGTTATATATCAAACAAATTGTCATGTTAAGAATTTATTAATTGAACTTGTACTTTGTATACAATTTGTTTAAAAAATAGTTAATTGGTAATTAGGTAAAATAATACCTAAAATAGTGTGGTTATTATTTATTCATTGAGAAAAACTAATTTATTGTGACAAAAACACAAAATTATGTACCTTTAATGTTTCAATGATGGGTTTAAAAATTAATAATTTAAATCATTTTTAAATTTGATGCCTGCACTAGACATCAGAAGTAAGTTTAATTTATCTTTTAAATTGAATTTTGTTTTTGTACGTTGTAATTTAAAAGCTCAACTAGCACGCCAAAGCTATTTAAATATTTAAAGCCTGCTAACAAATCAAAAAGGGTAATACTTTGAAAGTCCATTATATTTAATTCTATTTGTTTCGTTCTCCTATTTTTCCGGTTGTGCTTACGAATAACAATACAAGGAAAAGGTTCAACGACTAACTCCATGATGAAATGAATTGCACACCACATTAATATAAGGTGTGTTTTTACACAAGTATAGTTAAAAAAAAATTTACGTACCTTGACGTGATTATTGGTTTTCTAATTGAATGTTATACTAACTGATCCTATATACATTGCAATATTGACGACGAGACTAAAATAGCAATTGAAATGTTGTATTAGAAATGTAACAGTCAAAAACACTGGTGTAATGAATGTTATATTAAAGTGGGACTTTTCCTAATTTAATATTAGCTTTTTCAAATGTTTATTTTAAATTAGTATAATCTATTCACCAAGTTTATGTTATTTTAATAGTGTAAATGTTTGTATCTTGTTTATTCTTTACTTTTTACATATTTCAACCCGAAGCTAAATTAATAACGAGATAAATTATAAATTTAAGAAATCCCGCACCCTGTATCTGTATGTATCTTCACTTTTTTCATGTGTCATCTCATGTATTAATCTTCATTTCTAACATTGCAAACAATAGGACAAAACAAAAACAAAATCATCAAATTAAAAAGTGGTTAAATATGAACTGATGGATGATTCCGCCTTTTTCACATAAGAAGAGTTGTAGCATATACATCTAACAAATCCATGAAACATTCCGATTACTCCATTTGCTAGCTGCTTTGACTAGACAGTCTAGACACACGATGAGTGCGGGCGTGCACGAGAAAATGATGCAGTCGTTTCAACTCAGCAGCCTCACTATTCCCTACTATTCTATAATGCTATAATGATCCCGTCGCCTCATTTTATTTAGCTAGATGATTGAAGAGTCTTTTTACCAATCAAATCAATTGATTATCACTTCAAAATTTAAGACATGTTAGCTGTGGTTAACTTTGTAATACTCATACAAACAAAAAGTTCACAATTTTATAGTTCGATTGAATATAAGATATTATTGAGATTACATGGTATGAAATATGATGCTAAATTCTCTTCAACGATTTGTCTCGATAGTTGCAATGTCGACCGCAAAAATGCGCTTGCCGATGTTTTTATAATAATAATAATAATAGGACTTTATTGCAGATTCGAGTACATTATGAC
>JAQIWO010000507.1:0-13920 GCA_034695405.1 Entomobrya muscorum
CACTATTTGCATATTATGCAAATTAGCTCATACATTTTTCTTAAATTTCTCAAATTTTCCCAAACATTAATTAAAATGTCCAAACACGCCTAAGCAGTTTTACAGTGCTTCAGCTACTTTCTTAGCATGTCCTTGCATATCCTTGTTTATAATGTAATTTTGAAATCACATGTAAAACGGAAATATTACTTTCGTCGTAAAAAGCAGATTATTTACCATCTGTACATAAAAGTTGATACTATCAATACTATCAAATAGTGGCTTGATCCTGTGCATCATTTATATAGAAAAGTGGGACTTGTGTCATATAACTACTCTCGTCGACTCGACTTCTAAAATAGTTCGAAATAGCGCTGTCGAATTCCACTCAAGCTACATCTAGAAAATCCCATATTAAAATCTTCGTTGCAATGTGTTTCTCTCTATCTGCTGGGTAATTTCAAAAAAAATACTTGTACTGTTCCATTACAGAATCAAAGAGCATTAAGGACAGTAATAATATTCATTCTACTCACCGTAAAGAAGTATAGGAAAATATTATGCGCGCAATTAATTCATAGAAAGTATTTTAAATTATTTGGTTATCTATCAGCCTAGTCTTTGCAGTACATTATATTTGGCGTCTAAGCAATGAAGAATGAGATTACAATACATTCATTTTTAAATCAAACATACAGTTTAAAAAGGTAGGTAAAGATAGTTCCTTGTATAAAGATACTATATTATTTGTTTCATTTAAAATATTTAAAGCTGACTGGCTCAAATTAATTGCACTCTTATTTTTAAAGAGGATTCTATTCTATAAAATTTTGTTGATTTTCCCTGCAGTTATTCTATAAAATATTTTCCCGGTATGAAAATATAAGGCAACTGGATATCATATGATTATTTCACAAAATACTTTCTATTTGTTGAGTACATAATACCTACAGTGGTTTAGAAATCGATATTTTAATCATCGTTCGCTATAGTAACTGTTAGATAACTTGAGTGACATAGCGCATTAAAATTATCCCAATTTACCAGAAGTCCATCCAAAGCTCTTATGAAAACTTTATGTGTTCACGGAATACTAAAATGAAAACATAAAGCTCCATCTCATTTATCCATATTTTATAAAATATTTCAAAACATGCTGCCAAAATCCAAATTGTTTAACTGAACGTTCATACATACTGATTTGAAGAAATTAATTATACAATAGTCCTAACCCGATAGTTTCAAATTGGTCCTTGTAAGTAAAATCCTGAAAGGGTGAATTTATAATTAGAAAACTGAATATCAACATTTAAATATTTTATGATAAAATTGAAAAACTATCAGCTAAGGCGCACAGTATATATTACATTTAGTACTAATCGACTCGGATCAAGAAAGTTTATTGCATTAGAATTTTTCTACTTGCTTAAACTGAAGGACGTGAAAAACAAAATCACTAAAAAATTGACAAACAATTTGATGAAACTGAGCCTACTCGGACCGAAAACAAAAGCCTATAACTATAAAATGCATACGTCACAAGGCAACACAAATCGTCCCACATACATCCAGCTTTCATAAACTATTTACTTTGAAATAGAGCGACATGTTGCCAAAATCCTTCAGCGGGATCGGAATTTTAGTTAATGGGGTTGTTTATGTATCTCCATACATTTTCCCATCATGATCATATCTATTTAATTTCCAATGTAAGGCTCCAATTTTATTGATATTTGAAATAAACCATTAACTCATTTCCACTTGTCATGTTTGAAGCCCTCAGCATTAATGTCACTCAAAATATCCATTTTATTCCAATTTCCAGAGATATGAGCTCCTAGATCACTGCTTTTTTTATCAATCTTGCCATTTCTCACAATCACGGAAACCACAGAAGCGTAAACGTAGTATATTTGCAAGTCAATCGTCAATTTATATAACTCTCTCATCTTGTTAGTATTTCTGAGAACAGCTAATATAATTTTGAGCCATTAAAATGAATATTTTCACAGAAAATCTTAACTTATTTCGGGTGTGTACAAAACTGATTTGTAGATTTTATAGATCTCTCCTAAACTGGGACGATAACAAACACACAGTCACGCTTAACAAGGAAACACGAGTCCGGAAACGAGTACTAATATTCACCAATCTGCACACTCTGTTTTTTCTCCTAATTTTATATCAATCACGCGTTCTACTAGATAAGGGCATCGGGAAAATATTTAGCCCCATTGAATCATTTCAAGTAGCAGTCGGCTGCATCGTTTTATTTGCTGGCGCTTTTTATACCCAAACTCGTCGCATTAAAGCATCCCATATATGCGTGTTTCTTAATGGCATACTGCAATTTGCCCGATTGCATGAATCTGGAAAATATCGTCGTCAACTAAAACCGACGTTTTCGGAAATCCCAAATTCACTGTTTGCGCATTCGATTTTGTGGACGTTTGTTGCATTTCCTTTTGTCTATGTTCTGGGACTCCATTACAACAAACCATGTTTACCCAGTCTCCTCTTGTACTCGATGATACCAGAGTGCAAATCGGAAATCAATACTTCATATTTCCTCCCAAATATTTTAGTGAAGTCCTTCATACTACTTGTTAATCCTTTGGTTTGGCATTTTGGGGCACACGTGGCAATCTTTATGCTCTCGATTATACAGGTTCTTGGCAGTCTCAGCTTGAGCAGTAATATCGAGACGTAAGTCAGCCGGATATATTTTTAGCTTAATGGCCATAATATATCGTATGTCAATAATTTTTATTTCATTTTAAAACTTATTTAGGTTTCGAAGACAATCCCTGTCTCTAAAAGTTTCCATCCTTGAATCGACCGTCACCTACAGGAATATTCAAGTGCTTGCCAAAATAACGAAATTCAGCAGAAGATCCTACTTCCCTTAATAATTTCATGTGTCATTACATGTCAGGCTATTTGCGTCACGTCAATGATCAATCTCTCATGGAATGCCCACAATGGAGTAGAAATATGCATGTTTCTGGCGATTTTCTGGGAAACTGTGGGACTCATTATGATTTTCATTACGGGAATTGCAAATGTTTACGTCAAATCTGCCAACGTGGTTAATTCCCTTGAGGCTCATTTCAGACGAAGGACGACGCCAACGGCAAGAATGCGGAAGGAGTTTAAAGAACGGCTAAGGGTTTACAAGTCATGTTGTCCAATAAAAATTTGCTTTGGATCTTTTAATTTTGTTGACCAA
The DNA here is from genome assembly GCA_034695405.1 of Entomobrya muscorum. Classification (NCBI taxonomy): domain Eukaryota; kingdom Metazoa; phylum Arthropoda; class Collembola; order Entomobryomorpha; family Entomobryidae; genus Entomobrya; species Entomobrya muscorum. The sequence goes on from JAQIWO010000507.1 coordinate 3,209, forward strand.
ATGACACCTTTAAACTGCATGTGTTTTGCAAATAATATCACTGTAAATTTGCTTCTTCTAAAGTTGGAATTCTGTTATTGTAAAATAAGTAAGTATTTACATTGAACAGTTATGCACTTTCATATTGTTAGGGATGAGTAATATATGACAATTTAAATTTAAGTACATGAGTAAATATTGCTTGCTTCTTCACAGCGCTCACAATATGACATTGCAGAGCTAGAGGATAGTATATTAAAGTATTTGCAATAAATTCAAATATAAAGTAAATATTTAATATTGCATTTTAATATGAAGAAACTTTCATCTTGCTGCCATTTAAAAATTACGTCTCAGTAGGTTATGTGGTCAAGTTAATAGTGAAATCACCATGCAGCATTTTCGTTAAGTAGTTATTAACGAAGTTACTTATATTTCTACATTTTATATGAGTAGTTATTGTATATGCTTTCTAAAACTTCAGTAGTCGCAGTTAAACACATTAAACATGTAAACTTAAGTATCATCAACCTCATAACTTGCTTACCATATTCTACGATATTATGTAGCGAAAGCATGAACATGCATTAAAGTTCCGGATACGATTGATTAGATTGTAAGACTTTTTATGAAACATAACGGGAACCTAACTATTTACATTTATAAATAAATATTTTATTATAAATGTTTGGCCTTGAACGAAAACTCTTGTTTCAAGAAATTAGTTTGAAGCTTAATTTTCTGTAAGAACAAGACAAATGATTTCATAAAGTTAAGTTCAGGTGCAGAAAAGAATTTTTGTGCATCTTATGATTTTGTTTGTATTATTGTCCAAGCTGTGTTTTTAAAACCCGCAAGATAGTGGGCTTGAAACATTTTTAGAATAAAATCATAAAGTATCTCACGGCACTTAAAATAATAAACTGTTGATGCGTTTACTAGCAGATGTTGTTTTTTTAGATTTTTTTACAACTTTCATTTGAATAAAAATAATACTCTTTTTCTCGATTCTCAACATTCCAGTCACCAGAAAATGCAATATGCATTATTTAGGTTACCGCTTGCGATTGTCCCATTACCCCACTCCTCTTTCACGCCATAAAAAAGTTCATGTCATTTTAGATTCTATCAACGTTCTCGTGTATCTCGACGCAACAATGACCTGGAGACATCTTGTCATTCGTTCGACGCAGCTCCAACTTTGGGGTAGTTCGTGATCGTTAATTTTTAATTATTAATTTTTTATTTTTCCAAATTGCATTTATTGCATTCCAATCTTAGAATATGAATAAAAGAGTAAAATATGTAAGGGGGTAGTAAATAGTAAGCACAATAGTGTAATCACTATCACAATATCTGTAACGTATGGTATGAAGGACCCCCAACTTGAAAAAAAAACGAACTTCAACGTTTTGGATTAACATAGCTAGGTATGCAATCACTCTACTCTCTCGTCCAGAGCCTTCGCTGATTGCCTTTATTCTGCTGCTTCTCAGAGTTGCACTTCGGTTGAAAGTTGAAGTCAAGTCTCATCTTGTCAGTACACTCATCATAAAGCTTTTTCTTCTGTTGTCAGTTTTGTAGCCAGCTGTCCTCGATTAAAATTAACTTTTTAAATTTCATTTGATTAATTATTTAGCAATCACCATTAAATCTTAGTTTGTTGACATTACTACCAATAAAAAGTGTGATTCCTGTGCGCATCTGAATATCAAAAGGCTCGGAAATGGCTCGAGTTTATCTTGTGAAGGAGAAGCCACTGCTTCTGAACTACACTTCCCCTGCTGCGTACAGCGGTCGTGGAGGAATTTACGAGCGAGAGGTGACACTTCCGGTGGTCACCCCAATCACACAGTTCTGCATTATATGGCACTAGTTTAGGGTGTCTTGTGCTAAAGAAGTACAAAAATTTCTCGTACTTTGAAGTACTAATTTAGAACTACACTAAGAAGTTCAATGCAGGACGACCGAGCGTCCGTTCAACCGGGTCATAATAAAAACATACTAGAATGGTACTTTTTGGTTCCAAAATTTGCATTGGGATAGATAATGTTATGGGACAATTTCATATGGTGCTTGATTGGTCCTTCAGAGCACAAATTTCAGCGCGGGTTACTTTAACCCATGGATTGGATGCTTGCATTCATAAAATGTTTACACCATGCCGTCCATAGGAAAAATTCAAATTTCTCGTACACAAAAGCGTAAATTAAATTGTATAATTAAACGAAGGAATAAACTTTCAAGTTCTGCTATAATATCACAAACAGCTCCGAGTTCTCCATTATTCTCAGTTCCAAGTGCCACATTAGACCAAGCTTGTAGCAGTACAGTCGAAACGAGTGATTTGTTTTCACCAAACAATTTTACAACTGATCAATTTTCGTCTTCACAAAGTCAAAATATTAATAAGCAACACGCCGAGATCCTACCTGCTTCCCCGGTTATCTCACCAGCAGTTTCGTTTACAGAGCAATTAGGAACTTGGGCAATAAAAAGCAACGTAAATCACTCAGCAGTTAATTCCTTGTTGCATCTATTAAAATCACATACTTGTTTTGAACATCTTCCATCTGATTCTCGAACCTTGTTGAAAACGCCCAGAGGAGGTAACTATAGATTCATAAATCCTGGAAAATACTGCCATTTTCCAATTGAAGACCTTTTAAAATTTTCTGTACTATCCGCTGGAATTCATCTGAGCGAAATAAGTCTTCAATTAAACGTGGATGGTTTGCCAATTTCCAGAAGTTCCTCGCAACAGTTTTGGCCAATCTTGTGCTATGTTCGAGAAATATTGGAGAGCCGTCCAATTGTGCTTGGTTTATACTACGGAGAAGACAAGCCGGCTTCATCAAATGAGTTTCTGAGGGAGGTCATCGACAATATTCTTCCTATTGTGCATGATGGAATTTTCATTAACAACCAAAAAGTTAAAGTGACAATCCACTCAATTGTGTGTGACGCTCCAGCTCGTGCATTTTTGTTAAATGTTAAAGGACACTCAGGATATTTTTGTTGTACAAAATGTACCGTTGAAGGGGAATACCTAGAACGGCGCATGTGTTTTCCTTGTACCAATTGTCCTCTCCGAACAAATAATTCATTCAGACAAAATGTGAACGAAGAACATCATTTAACTCATCCATCCGAACTTTTGCGACTCCCAATAGATATAATTAAACAAGTACCTTTGGATTACCAACACTTAATCTGTCTCGGTGTTGTGCGTAAATTGTTATTTTTGTGGTGTAAAGGAAAGGTGAAAAACTGTCGATTACCATACCGAGCAGTACATTCAGTTTCTCAGAAACTAATCACACTTAAACCCCATCTTTCGAAAGAGTTTGCACGTAAACCCCGCAGCCTGTCACAGCTTAAATTGTGGAAAGCAACGGAGTTTCGAACTTTTTTATTGTACACTGGACCTTGCGTACTAAAACAAGTTTTGCCAGATATATACTACAAGCATTTCCTATGCTTACACGTGGCAACTACAATTTTGTGCTCCGAAGCTCTTATTAAAACTAATTTAAACTACGCTAAAAATCTATTAAAATACTTTGTGGAAACATTTGGGACCCTATACGGAAAGGAAAATGTATCTTATAATGTCCACAACTTAATTCATATTAGTGATGATTGTGAAAACTTTGGAACACTAGACCAGTTCAGTACGTTTAAGTTCGAAAACTATCTCGGAAAATTGAAAACTCTATTACGTTCTGGAAATCGCCCTCTAGAACAAGCGTATAACAGAATTTGTGAAAGACAAACTCTAATTTCTAACGATTCTTCGACGGCAAAAAATAGTGAATTTATGTTTAACTTGACTACAACTTTAGGAAACAACTGCTGTATTCTAAAGGATGGGCGCAGTTTGTTTGTAGTAAATATTGAGGACGAGGATAACGGTATTTTTATCTTTGGAAATGTGCTACAAGAATTCAAATCATTCTACAATTTTCCCTGTGATTCTAAATTAATCAATGTTGTAGCTTGTAGAAAAACCACAGCCGTTGTAAAAGTTGATGTAGCCTTCGTTTGTACAAAGGCACTTGCATTTCCCTTTGAAGATTTTTTTGTAATTTTTCCTCTTTTACATACGGCACTATGAGTTTCTGTATCGTCGAGTTTCAATTAGCCGGTGGAGCCAAGGAAATTGCGGTAGCTCATCGAAAGTGGATAGTGGGTGAGAAATGTTACTGGCCTAATTTTTGGAAGAACAAAACTCAACTAAACACAGCTCTAAAAGCCGGATGGAGTCCTGACCCTACTAAGTGGATAATGTACGATGTCTCAATTGTTGGAAATAGATTTTATGGTAAATTCCAATCATTACAGTTTCTAATTTAGCAGTTATGTAGCTACTACTTTACTAGATGCGCAGTCTATAGCCTTGTTTTTGCAAATTTAGAGTCCTATGAAAAAGCCAGAGAGAAACTTGCAGCTGCACAATTTGGATCCGACCTGTCGTCAGATGAAAATGCTGTGGATCAAACACGAAACCGGAAAAAGAGGATTCCAAGCAAGGACCCTGACAGCAGCAACAGCGATGACGAGAATGTGTTGCCGTCTAAACGTGGAAAGCAAGGACTTATGCTACCCCCTGCACCTTTACCTCCAACTACTTTAGGAGCCCGTTCCATGTTTGAGACCAACATGAAAATGCCAGGCTTGGTCAGCGTGGAGTACTCAGGACAAACGGGGCCTTCAACTGTTACATCAGTAAGTTTGTATCTATTGTAAGCTTTATTATGCACAACGGAATACATATGTGTATAAACAATAAACTAATACTTGGAATATTCATAGTTGACCGGGCAACCAAGCTCGTCATCATCGACACCCCAACAGCTGACTATTGGCAGTGAAATTGGTAACTTTCCACTATATCACGCTGGAGGAAATGTGTACACAACTGAGATTCCACCTGGCATTTCACTGACAAACGAAACGCCTTTCACATCGATTTCCAATTCATCAGGGATACCTGGACAGTCAACATCACAGGCCCACAATTACAACCACGAGGGTTCATTCCCATCAAGTCCAAACTATTATATTTCATCACAACAAAACTCACCCCAGCCAGCATCTCAAAATCTTCGGGGTACTAATAAATGCCAATTGGTTACCAATTTTCCTTGACATTTACTCATATCAGCATTTATTTTGTTTCCAACCTAATGTCCTATGGTTTTTATTGCTAGGTATGGCTGCAAGTATTTCCAGTCTCCAAAATGAGCAAGCTTTGATCGTTTCAAAACTCGACATGGCCCTCGACATGTTAAGAACACTGATGCAGGGTAGAACCGTTCCATCACAGCAGGTGGAATCATCAATTAAGCTGCCCATTTCATCGCTAACGGAGTATGAGTTACTGCAGCAAAAGTTATTGTCTGATGAAGCTTCCAAGGCGTCCCTGGTAAAGCTATTGGTTTACGAGTTTATATAGGTCTACGAGTTCATATAATAAACGGGGCGAAACTTTGCATTTGGGTTTTCAGGTCTCAATGTTGTCCGTTAAAGGTGGAAACACTCCGAATCAGATAACATATCGAATTATGGGAGCTTTGATGACTGATGAGCTAATGTCAACATTTACAATGGCAGGACATAAGCAGGGAAAACGTGGATTCCAAAAATCAGTTTTTATGCAAATAGTTTGCCGTATGTAAAATTAATTCAATCTTATGTTTAATTATTCATAACATTAGTTATATTTACTCTCCTGACTTATTGTTCCTTCTTTGTTACAGAAGCTGTGCGTTCTACTAGAAAAGGGTCGATTGCTAGCGACAAAGAGATTGAAAAAGCAACGGAGTATTGGATTAAGAAATCCGACACAAGGATTACCGCAGCAACTAAAAGGCTTGCTCAGAATGCTGTTGGAACTGTGGAGGAAAGTGATGAAAATTCGCAATCAAATTAATTTATCTTTACTGAATTCATTTTGCTGGAATGTTTTTTAATTTATCTGTACCGGTTAATTTTATATGCCATTAACTTGTACTAAATACTGAAACCATTTATTGCATTTGTAAAGTTGAATAATAATTAATGATTAACTTACTAACGTAGTCCACTGAATTTGTTAATTCCGCATCCATTTATTTTGCTTTTCATAACTAACGATGTATGCATACACTCTAATGAGCAGCACCATCACAGAACTAAATTTGTCCCTTGAATTGTCATAGTTAGGAACTATATCTTTCGGTGCTCGTTTAGTGCTTGAATAGCACTAAAAGTTCCACAGAGCACCAAATTAGTCCTAAAGTATTTTTGACAACATCCCTATATGAGGTCTTGCTAAAGCAGTTCTTGAATGGTACTAAGCTGGTGAAATAAGTACCAGTATGTACCTAACTAGTGCCAGATTAAGCATAAGTATGGTGATTGGGGCATGGAGTCAGCTGGAACATCAGAAACAGAATGTTCCCGGGACGATGGTGATGATAATTGTGCCATGCTCAAGGCTCTATTGGAAGATGGAGGAATTGGCGATCAAGGATCCAAGTTAGCACTTCCGGTTGTGAAAGGTCAACAAATAGAATCATTGTAAGTTTATTTACTTGTAGATTATGATGATTGATGATGATTCAAATGATTAATTTGTGATTTGAATGAGGATTTCGTATGATGTTGAATGATCAGCTGATTGAAATTTTGTAGATAATTTATATTTCTCGTGTTCGATAATTTAAATTAAAGGGACTGGAATTTGCGAGTCATCATCGGAATAACTTCTACCGCTCAACTTGTGGACCACAGGGATTATATCCAAGTAACGGGAAGCGAGAAGGGGAATCTATTGGCAAAACTTAAAGCAGTTCTGGAACCTCATCATGGAGTGGAGTTGAGATTCATTGTCGAAGTACAAAACTTCCAATGCAACCGTACTAATAGCCGGGTGGCTTCAGTAGCAACAAATGGTTAGCGTCTAAACTTATTTCTAAAGTCTATTTCTAAAACAAGTAACCAACGGAATCGATTGTAACATTTCAAACATAAAATATGAAATATTTATTAATTCGTTACAGAAGTTACAATCGACGAGTTAACTTCCAAGGTCGCCGGACGTGAAGGTGCTCAGTTGCGATTTTCTGGGAATTTTAATAAAGGCTATTGGCACCACTGGAACTCTGGGTACACTATTACGGGAACAATTAGCATCACTGCTATTCTACATTCCTCGTTTTCATCCCTGGAGGATCTCTGGTCTGGAGTAATCTTGACTCGTGGAACCAAAGGAAACATCAATCGGAAAATTTTGGAGGAAAATGTTCACTGTGACGCGACAATCATTGCTTGTGATGGAAAAGTAAAGTGTCACAAGGCCTTTCTCACGGGTTAGCTAATAATAATTTAATAGTTTTCAGCTTAGGATTCAAGATTTCTACTATTGTAATAATATATTTTAAAGTACGTTCATCACTCTTCAAGTTTAGAGTAATTGTGCTTATTAACTTTTAAAATACACAGTGCATTTCAATAAGCAGTGGGGTACTTGCGGAAAGATTTTATTTGCATTTAATTAGTACATAGTGTCATGTCTGCCTTACAGATATCCAATCAATGAGTATCATTACTTTCAGTATTTTCACTATTAAAAACAAATTTAACTAAACTTTCATTCCTTTTACTTATGCCTACCAATAATGAGGTATCTTTATCATTCACAAATTTGCAACACCTACAGTACATACGAATAAAAACTGCAGAAAGTCTAGGGGATTTATCATAAATGTTCAGAATGGGAGATTCATAAACTCAGGACTACTCAAATGACTTCATTTTAATCTCAAAAGATTGCTATGATAATCATCAGATCACCAACATCGAAGACGATTATGCCATGATGAGTATCTATACAAAGATCAAGCAGAAGCGCATACAGAATGTTACCTATCATAGCTGATGATTATCAAATAATAAATCCTCCTCTTTCTTATCATCATCATCATGATCCGTTCAAGCTAATTGAACTCAGACAAAAAACTGACTTCGGAAGCATATATAGAAAATTTCAATGGTCTGTTGGTAAATTAAATCTTCAGATATATCAGCGATACATATAATATCACATTGTAACAAACTGATAGTAATATTGAAAAAAAATAAATCATAAACGTATTACTATAAAGAGAGATGGAAGCTGTTTGTTAGATGTGTTTATGCCTTGCTTCTTCTTTATACCTACTCTTCACATTGCCACACACAACACAATCCTGTTGTTATCTGTTGTTGCCGCAACTTTTGCTCAATCTTTATATGATACTGAGTACTGAGATTTTTTATTCATGTAGGCTCACCGATTTCTCTACCAAGTGATTTCCATTGAAATTCGCTGATGATTTTGTGGTTATCCTATATCACTATCACTAAACTTTGTAAATTGATTTAGTATTTAGGTTTTCCGGGGGCAACCTAAATTATACACACTTTTTGCGTGAAATAAAAGCAAGATATCGTGTGTATGTTGCTTTCCCTGGCAAGACTTCAGACATTTTCATAATTCTGCAGCAACTCATGGCAAGAAAATTCATTCATGATCTTAACGTAATAGGGGAAGTATAAAGAATCAAGAAAAAAAATTAAGTTTCCATCTTCAAAAGTAACAAAAAATCGGCAAAGCAAACTTCATTTAGTACGATAGATAAAGAGCTTGTAAGAATGAAGTCGAGTGAGTGGCACGGAATGATTTGATGATGACGAAAGACGAGATAGCAACATTTCTGCTCACAAAAACAACTGCTCCGAATGCACAAGATATTTTCAAGTCCTGCTTTTGATTGCATTGCTAGTTGCTACTGCTACTACTGCACACATCGAAACGCACTCCTGCTGACTTTGACATCACTCTGATCTAATAAATTAGATGAAAACATCAAGCTGAAAATCAAAATAATATTATTAAGCAAGTTAAACAGTCAGCGAGTAAAGAGTACATATTGTATTCAGTTATATAGGTACACGCATACTTATAGTAAAACAAATAGGATGCATATATATGGTCAACATATAAGTCAAAGCCGCCTCTATTTTTTCTTTTGACAATAATAATCATAATTCGGCATGACTCTGTCGTTTTTTTCGTGATGATATCTGTTTAGCATTATAAATGTTGCTGCCTGTTGAGCTAACTGACTGGGAAGCCTTCTTTTTTCTTTTCTTGTCTCGCAAGTTAGGACGTTCCTGAAAGGATAAATATTGCAATTTTTAATAAAAAGACCTTTCAGTCAACAGCAGCAACGCTGGTTTGGTTTCATTCAGCAGTCCTAAAGGAGTTGCACTGCAGAGATTATTGAATTACTTTTACATTTTTGTACATGAATGTACTTCTTACTGTACTGCATTAGTCATCATGCCATCATCAAGCTCTGCATAAGACTAGACACGACACGACGCAATCATAACAATAACAAACATAATCTCATCTCATAGTCTAATCCAAATCTTTTAATGGTAATCCATCCTTATAACTATTAATAATACCCAAACAAACTTCGTGATGAAAATTTGACATTCACAAAGACATGAATACGGTAGTACAATGGTGGTGTGGTAGTAGGTAGCAAAACTCTTTGATACTTTCTGCACCTTCTCATGATCATGCCTGACCTTCAAACGACGCTCCTCAGTGTGTGGTAATAAGAACATTGGGTATTAAGAAAACAAAAAAAAATCTCTTGCGTACTCCTATTGTTTCTCAATCGACGTAACCAGAAAAATGGCATTAGCATTGAAACTAAAGTTTATTCATATGCCATGTATCATTATCATAGTATTCAAACCTTGTGCACTATACCATACGAATACTTTCCTGTCGTGATCAGCGAACCTCCAAGTCCAAAGTTTTGGAGTCTGAACATGAAACGTTTTTTTTCAAAATTCAAGATAGTATTTTTTTGTTACTTAAAAATCAATATTAGCATTGTAGTAAATGACCACAGCGTACAAAAAATACTTGCATGTACAAAACTAGCATTTTAATTTGCTGATAATGATGGGGATGATCATCATTATCATCTTACAGGCTTGTCAACAAAAAGGAAAAATGGAAAGACAAATGAAAAGGAAAATATTGTTGCCAATTTTTTTAATCAATTAAGCAAAACTAAACAGCAGCAGCGAAAGCAACAAGCAACATGAGGAGCAGTCAGGTAGGGATACATTAATTTTGCTTGTGGCTGTGTTGTAGGTAGTCTGAAAGCACACGAAGAGTGAATTCCTTTATTGAAAAATTAGAAAAGTCCATACTTCAAAATGTGATTGATATACTGAGTAGCTCTTCTCTAACTTTATTCCACGAAGCAGAAGAAGAAATGAGCGAGCAAGGGAAGTCAGCGTCAGACAGAGTGGCAGTCAGATAGATACACGTATAAAATATATATGTTTTGATGATACGATTCACTTTATTCACTTGTTGATGGAAAATTGAAAAAAAAGAGAAGCTGCTGTTGCTTCTGAAAATGTGTGTTGTTGCGTTACATTCAGAAGGTAAAGCGTTGATTTTCTTGCGTTTTAAAGTAGTAGCTCATTTGATGTATAAAAGCTTTCGTTGCACCGTTCGCTTCTGAGTATGATGATGATGGTATCGGTGGGTATATGCTGTGATGTGATGAAATGAAGGAAGGTGAAAACTTGTTCTTTTTGCATTTAGCGTTTGAAAAACACTAAACGTACTGTATATCGGTATGAAAACATTTCAGGATTTAGTTATTTGT
>JAQIWO010000508.1:0-13904 GCA_034695405.1 Entomobrya muscorum
TTGATATATCATATCTCTCAGGGATTTCTTGCCGGATGTAAAATCAATACTAGCTTTTAGCCAACTAAAACGTAAAACCAAACCATCAATATTCCTAACACACTACACTTTAAGCGACCCGAATTTGTCATCTTTTTTACATATTTTCTTCTTCCTTGACAAAAATACTTTATTCATAATTCCCTTTTCAACAAGACAAATATTGTTTTATTATTGATGTAGTTTTTAGCATTCTGCATTTCTTTAATCAAGTTTTTTTGTTTTTAGTGTTTCACTTTTCATATTTTTCTTCCATCTACCAGAAAAACTAAATAATTTACTCAAAGAGTACATATTTTTAGTGGTGCAGTTTAGTTTTTGTCTCTTTTGTTCTCGGAACCCATCGGCTGCACCAGACCAATTCTCTGGAGAAGACTTTTTCACCGGACAAATGTTTTTTTTGTGGCTGAAAAATTTTATTTCCCACATAACAGCTTATACACTTTACTCCCCCTCATAAGAAGACAGGAGAGAAGGGCATAATATCTAATGCGTTTTTACTTTACTGGACAGTGGGCATCATGGGTACTCCACATATAAAACCTAAGTTTCTCCACCTCTAACAAACATAAATATTATATTATTTTGATTATGTAATGGTCTTTTCCATAGCTGTTTTCGTCAGCATGAGATCCTTATCTATTCTTTATACGGTTAGCCTTTCTCCTCTGCTTAAAAAAATTGTCGGCCGTTTTTCTTTGATCATGAAGCCAAGCCAATATACCGCACTATATTCGCCTTCATCAGCCACCATATCGTTGAAAATGTCATCCTGTCATGTCAACATGAATCCATGAGTGATAGTGAACTATATTTTCTCTTTATTTTATCCTATTGTTTTTGAAGATCAACTTAACAAAACAAAATTATTGTGCGAGAAAACAAGTTTTTATGATGATAAAAGTGGCAGAGAAAATTACTTCTTCGTCATTTCCTGTCATTTAAAGACAAAATGGAGTGTCTCAAGTGGAAAGCCGTGTTTTCTCTGTGTCTGCAGATTATATTCCAGGGTTTTCTCGGGATTCTCCTTGATGATTACAACTACAACGATGATGATGATGATTAACAAACGAAAATGACAAATATTATTGCGAAAAAAAGGTTGGCAAAAAAACTATTACTCCCAGCTAATTACTTACTTGGGTACAATACCTTGTTAGTTAAGTTCTCTGAATATAGGTAATTTTTGCGAATTTTCTAATAAAAAAAACTTCATTCAGTGGTAGTTGTCAAATGTTTCTTTTGTCGAAGGTTTGAAATTTAAAATAAATTTAAATTTGAAAAAGTCCAGCGAACGGATAACTTTGTAAAGCTTTAATCATGCTGCATTCAAGAGCGCCGTCCTTTTATGTATGAATTTTATAAAAACTGATTGTTTTGCTGCATCATCATTAAATTAAGATTTCCGCTTAATATTAGATATGATTTTAATGTAACCAATGAAAATGAATACTTTGCAGTCATCATATTTCATATACCATAAAACCCCATTATGTAATTGTTTTAAAAATCTTCTTTTCTAGACCCATCAGGAAACAATCGTCGAGACAGTTTTTAAACCCTTGATTTAATCCTAAAAAATACTTTGTGTTCCTACTGATCATATTTCATTCAGAGTTTGAAGCCAAATCTTTAAACTTTTCTTGACGGTATCCACTTCATGTAATATAGACGTAACCTTAGCATAAATATGATGTTGGCAATTGTCTTTGTTGTGGGCATATCATTTAACTACATAAATCATATAATTACATAAAATATTACCTGTTTTTATAAAAAATCTAGATTTTAAATTCTTGATGATTTTTGACGCCAAAACGTTATATACGATTTATAGGCGTTTTTTGTTCGAAGCAGATCTGATTTTTTCTAATTCTGAATGCATGCAAATAAAAAATTGGAACAACAAAACGTAAAGCAAGATTTTTTGCTTTGTAGGGTCCCTTTTATAGCCAAAACGTTTAAGTTAATATTAAAATTTTATATTTTGCACATTCTACAACAACCATAAAAGATTGCAAAGATAATTTGTATATTGTGATGCTTAATTATAGCCCCGCTTTCTCGTTAGGTTGCCTCGGGAAACCATGAGAAAATATAAGAAAAATATCTCCTAAGGGATACCAAAGTTTAATTATAAAGCAAATAACAAGGTGCTTGGTCTCTCTCAAAAATGGCACACAATTAAGAAGTTTTCGAATCGACTCAAATTTTTACCCAAAGCAGGCTAACTTGCTTAAAAATTTAGTTTCCCTGCATAGTTTGCTATTTCGGGTCGATACTCCTCAATATATTATAATTAAATAACGATTTTTTTACACTTGTTTCTAAAAAAATCTTCACCCTTCTTTTTGTCTTTATATCATATTTGCCGGAGCGAACTAGGCCACTTTGAACGTCTTTGAACATGCTCCAACATGTGACCTTTCAATTTCTTTTTTTCCTTAAATATTCTTGGATAGTAGACATTTTTAAATTTGCTTTTCAGCCAAACGGTGTTTATGAAAAGATCATAGATTTTTAAAATCAATGCAAATTATTCAAAAATCAGTATTGCAATTTATTTGTTATAAAAAGTCAATACATTAATGGGGGTTACTAGAGGTCGGAGGTATTATTTGAATCCAATTTTTTTCAGCACGAAGCGTTTTCTTTGAAAGTCCAGAATATGCCTTTAAAAATATTGCTCCAAGGAGGTTATATACTTATATAGAGACGACACTCACTTGTAAACAAAATATAAAAGTTTGAAAACAGTGTGAGGAGTGGAGTTTGGAAGCAGAAAATTTTAAATCCACGGAGATAACAAAATCAATGCAGAATGAATTCATGAAAAAATATTTTCTGTTGATTTTTTTTCAAAAATATTGTTTGATTCTTGAACGTAACAACCAAATATCATTGAATTTTTAGCGTGGAGACAATATTTTCTACTATTTCTACTGTGAAAATCACATTTTCAAAGTTGTTTACTTTCCCTGGTGTACATTCCCTGCATTTTACAGGGATCAAATTTAGCCTTATGATTCCATACACAAATTATATATTTGTTGTATATTTGCTCAATCACTGTTTATTTATTTAAAATACTACGAAACTGCGAAAATAATAACGCAACCGAAAGCTTAAACTTGGCTTGAAACGGTTACCGAAATGGGGAAGTAAAAGAAAGTTTAGCAAAAATATGTACTACAGAGAAAGATGGGTGAAATAGGTTTATTGAAAGCAGAGAAAGGGATACTATTCATGATCATGACTTATAATTTGGCTTCAGATATATTATAATTGAATACTTCTTTTGGTCTGTTCATCTGAACTTACTTGTGAGTACTCAGGTCAGTCAACTTGGCTTGTGATTTTGTTTAAAATACATTTATATTATATTATGCAATTTTCTTATCGAATCTTTTTTCTTTACGTCTGTCTCCTTTCAAAGCGAACAAAACAAACTAATACTGAATTCAATTTGTACTGTAAACCTTATTCCGAACTTCTTACAGAAAAACACTCGTAAAACTTTTGAAATTACATATTCAAACAAATGATAACAACAAATAAAAAAATAATATTGTACATTGTTCATTTTCCTAGAGTAATTGTTTTCACAGAACAATGAATAAAGTGCTATTCAAATGAAAATCGTTACAGTCCTTATAGGCTAACTAATTTGCATATCACATTTACTTATCAATCGACACGTTGCGTATTTACTTTAAATAAACGATATCAAAATAGTATAAAAGCACCCAACAGAGCTAAACTCATTTAAGGCATTAACATTTCAAATTTTGATTGAGTTCAAACTTTAACTTTGTTTCTCAACTTTTTACAATCTAAAACATTGGATTTGATTCTTGACGTCAAAGTCAACTCCGATCCAAGACAGAAAGAAACATGCTTTTGAAAGCGATTAAAGGTGAAGGCTCATGGCTCATCTGTGCGATATGTTATTTATCACCTAAATCACACGTCTAAAAACGTAATATTTTATCTGCTCTACGATTTATTCATTTATATAGTCCAAAACTAAAATTATTTTTAAGGATGTTTATTTAAGCAATACGAATGGTCTAATGTGCATGAAAATCATGCAAACAAAATGTTATAAGAATGCAAGCTCTTAAAATTAAAATTCTAGCCAACCAGATTTAGTAATGTGTTATGCATAAGTACTTTCTTGGCATAAGCTTTTTAAAATACTAACGAGTTATTGATATTTTCAAGAAAAACCATTTACCTGGTCTAACTGTGTTGAAATACAATACTTTAACTTTCCCCTAAAATGTAGTCCATTTACGCTCTGATTACACCTTTCAAAACTAATCCATAGTGTATTCTAGGTTTTAACCTGAAGCAACAAATTGTTTTAACGCACGTTGAAGTTACTTTCTCCAAGGAAATTTTGAGATAAACTTTCAGTAGATAACGCCTTTTTTATGAAAAAATAATAGCGATTGAAACTACCAAAATTATACTTCAAGAGCTATATAATTAATCGAGCTACTTCTCCGGTTCGTGATTCCACTGTCACTAAACAGCTTGTCTCTAACTGCTTTCAAGTCTTAACGAAACAGAGTCAATCTTGCAAGGTACGAATATCATTAGAATATTGTATTTTACTGATGAGTCTACAAACCTATCTTGATCCCATTGAAAAATTTAGAATCTATTGTTGAAGAAAGGTTTTGTATCTTGGAGAAAGTCAGCAAATCCAGGAATAAAATCTGAAGCTGCAACTACAACACATTTGGTACAAGGAGAGCTTTTTCTGTTTCTGGAGCTGTATGGGCTTAGCAAAGTACCACCAAAAACTCGGGATGACAATGAGCTTTTTTCATGAAGGAAAAGTCACTATCTACGAAGACACGGCAACTGCAAATGACCATTACGCCTTAGAAAAATTTGCATTCTGAACGTTAAGGTTTAAGGAGCTCTAGACACTGTGTATTGCATTAAAACTATTTTCTGCTTTAATGTAAAGTGTTATGTGCATAGATTCCTTAGTTGTAATAAAATTCAGATTCATTTGGTACTGAAAATTATATTAAATATTGCAAAAATAATAAATATCGATTTATGTTTTCATATATTTATTTAACGAGACGATTCAAAAACATTCACTTTCAAAAACTTTCACCACACGCTACAAATGTCTTTCTACAGGCATAAGCAAACCTTATTCTGTTCATGGAAGGATTTGCTATCATTCGAACTTTTTTTGGCAGATTTTATAGCAATCAGGTTCCTAGTTTGCAAGCTTTACTCATAGGGCAAATAAAAGGTCTAGAAAGTATTCACTAAATCATAGTATTCGAGCATTGCGGTCACCTGCAGTCCATACGCGACATATATGATCCTACAGAATTCATAAACTCAGCTTGCAGTGCTGCCGACGTTTTGGTTCCAGTTTTTATGACATATCAACTCAATCGTACCTGGAAAATTAAACGATGGTTAAATAGGTGTAGCCGCGGTTTAATAGCAATCTAGCAAAATAAAATGCATTGATAGTCCCTTGGAATACATAAGGCCTACCCAATTTTGCGTTCAAACCTCTGAATATATTTACACTGTCGAAATTCACGATAATTTCCCTATCGTTAACCGTAGAGCGAAAATTTTAAAATTCAGACATGATTGAAATACTTACTTGAAGCTTTGACTTTGTCGACTTTGGAATCATAAACCTGTGGCAATCGAAAAATAAATCAGTAGCAGATGGTTTAGTAAATTTGTAGCCAACTTTATTGCCAAAATTATTCCGTGAAAATATGCAAGTGAAAGTCATACTGGTTGCGGTTTGGACGATAATTGCATTCTGGTTTGAGTTTTGTATGCTTCTAATTATGTTGGGACCACCGGAAGTATATATAGCGAGTACGCTGACAGCTCTGCTTTAGAACCAAATCAAGTTGACGGACAATTAGCTTATAAATCATTTTGGAATTCTCGATTTAAACGACCGTGAAGCAAGCACGCACGCACGAATGCACTTGGATAACAGAAATGATTGCAAAATACAGAGATAGAAAAAGGATTTATTGCTAAAATCCCTAAAAGATAATAACACGGAGTTTAAATACAAGACTAAAATGGTTTCCTTGTAAGATTGATGCACGCTTGGCTTTGAAAACCAAAAAAATATACTTCATTCGTTTAAAATATTATTATTCACACATAGTTGTGTTAATTTATCTTTTCTTTTGCTATATTTAATTCTTGGACACCAATACTTTCAAAATATTATACGGTAACACAAATACATTAATAATTTGATATATTCATTAATCCTCACAACAACAATACTCTAGATTACCATAAGATCTTATAAATAACCTATCATCCCTCCCAATTACATAATTAATATTTAATCTACGAAATAACACAAAATCAAAACCTCCGCCACATTACAATCTAAATCACATCTTAAACTTTAATTTTCAATAAACCCGTCTCGTCCTACATGATACTTGCTCTCACCATTCATTTTTAAGCCTGCGTTTCTTCTTCCATCATTTTCATTCGTTTTTCCTGTCTGCGTTTTGAATTTTTCTGCTTATCAGCTAGCTTTTGTGCTTCCGTCATTAACGCCCGTTTAGCTCTTTTTTGTTCCCGCTGTTTTCTTAAATTTTCCTCTCTGGCATCTGGGGTCATGGTCTCTCTCTGACGAGATCTTCTGATCTGAGCAGCTACTCTCCATTTTGTCCTAGTGTTTTCATGCTCTTCCCTTGTCATTTGGCTAACTGGCTTCTTTTGACCAACGATCTTCACTGTGCCGTTCTCTCGATCACGTTTACGAGATACTCGTTTACGCTCAGCATCCTTTTCACGTCTCTCCTGTTTCTCCGCATCTGTCAAACTTATTCTATTTCTGCTACCTCCCCCAGAAGAACTTGCAGATTCTCTTACGGACCTTGCTGATTTTGATAACTCTGTACTATCTTCTGCATTCGGAACTCCTAATTGAACATACTTAGCGCTGGAGTCCTGGAGGTCATCAGGAGTGTCTGTTTCGTTCGGAAACGCCACCTTAGCTCTTGTCTGGCTTAAAAGGCTTCTGAATGGTATTTCATCTTCAACTCCGTCGTTGTTGTCACTCCTTACATCTTGATTTAATTGGAATTCCTCCACCTGGTTGTATTTATGGGCGCTTGGTCTAGCCATCTTCTCCAGTTCGACTTGGTCGCTCAACTGCTCCTTTCAATTTATAATATAAACACTTAATAAACAAGTAAGCCATTAATGAGCACATAATGCCTTTTTTAATTACCTTCTCCACTGGAGTCACTGAAGCGCTTGTTTCCGATTTTTTAGAAGCATCCGTCTCAATTAATGCATGAGAGGGCTCTCCTCCCGTTTCTGCCTCTCCCGATGGAACGGACAAGTTTGTCCCATGCGTTCCACTTCTTCGATCTGCGTCTTCAATAATGGAGGATTTAATAGCCATTCCAACGGAGTTAGCAAAATCTTCATTTCCATCGTCATCCTTTGCAGATGGATCGTGTGAAGATTCAGCTTCGAAGATAAAGAGTTGCCCTTGTAATTCAGAAAGTGGTAGGAGTGCTGCATTGATAATGTCCTCAATTGTTGGTACAATGTTAATTATATGAAGTAAATATGATCCGTTGTCGTCCAGTTCTCCTGAAGGTGATTCATCGGCCAGCTCAATTCCACAATTAGCTAAGTCAAGAAGGAAAAAATGAAACCAACAAAATAATTAAATAATTGACTCCACATAACGGGCTGATTGTAAATAAAAGGCTTGCGATTATCGAGAATTACATACCGCTCGGCGAATTGTTGCCATCGGATCCAATTATGGCAGATGAGTTTGGTGCCACTTCTGTAACTTGTTCCAGGATTTCATTTTCAATTGCAGTACATTCCAAACTACTTGAATCTCCGTTTCCAATATTTGGATGTATGAGGGTCCGGATTTTAGGACCTCTAATACTTGCAGGATCTCTTATGACTATTTCCCTGTGCCACCAAACATTTTCTTTTTGATTTCCATCTGGATCACAGTTCAGACATGTGCAGTCATTACCTGCTGGGTCAGCTTGTTGTGGAAAAGATGATGATGATGACATCGCACAATATTTATAAAACTTGAAAATCAACTTTCAATTATATTTTGCTATATTGTTAACAATTTACTACTAATTAAGCAAAACTCTTTAATGGCTATCGAAACCAGAATTTTAAAACACTTAAGCTATTAAAATAACGTTTACCACCGATTTATTATATAATTATGAAAAACTAACTTTTTCATCAACAGTTTTAACCCACTTCAATATTTGCTTTCTTACTCTTGAATTTAATCACAACCTTTAACCAAGAGTTTTAAAAAAATTAATTGTAATTTGTCATACAATTACAAAATATATCGTGCTTCTTGTCTTGTCTTGCTTTTTTCTTCTAGACATAAAAAGTGTGCACGCAGCCTGAAATCATGAGTACATGATGAATAGTATAGACTGCCTAGCCCTACGGCAATGAAGAAACCAAATTAACGTTTATGACCTAGTTAAAATACACTACGTATTTGCAACGTACGCTGCTATACACAAGTTGCTATAAATATGCCTTTTTTGCCTAACTAAAAATATTACGCTCGAGTACACATCAACGTTTTTCAACAATCCCAAATTTTATTTTATTTGTTTTGAGAGAGATAAAGAGTGCAATAAGTAAACTAATGGATCATGGAAAATAGAAACCACTCAATACATTACTGGCCAGTGTTATAATTCATGGTTTTCGCAAAATAATTGGAGCCAAAATACAAGTGTGTAATAAGTAATCATTGCTAGTTTCTAGTGCTTTGACTTTGAAATAGAGAAGACAAAGCGAAAGGTGACTTGATTCGAATCGAGGATTTTTTCAAACTGCTAGGACAAATATTTATTTATGTTTATTCAATTGTGTAATTAAACTGATGGGCACTGTTGTGATAATTTGTGAATATCGATTATCGACACCTTTATATAAATGTGTATTTATTTGCTTGTTGGAGGGTTTTTGAAAGATGGACGGCAAATGTGTTGGACGATATCACCAGAAATATCAACTGCCAGGATTGAAGATGGAGAAATTAAAGGGGTTGTCTTACCTTTCCATAATGACTTGAGTTAACGAGGATGTGGAGGAACCTGAATGTGATGATGATATTTGAATAGCTTT
Organism: Entomobrya muscorum; assembly: GCA_034695405.1. NCBI lineage: Eukaryota > Metazoa > Arthropoda > Collembola > Entomobryomorpha > Entomobryidae > Entomobrya > Entomobrya muscorum. Next base: position 9,226 of record JAQIWO010000508.1, read on the forward strand.
GGAAGCGCTGTTAGAGGCAGGGATGTGCGGGCTAGCTTTGGAAGTGAAAAGAAAAAGATTACAGTAAGATAATATTTGGGTGATGATTCGGAGGATGGGAAAGCAGGGAAAAGCCAAAAAAGACAATGTCCACTTAAAAGGTGCTTAACTGGAAAGCATTTTGCAGAGACTAAATGATGTGAAGCAGTTTTATCAACCGGGGCATATTGAATGGCCGTACAAGTCTCGTCCAGCCTCATGACTTTATAATTTGCTCAAATCACGCTTTACCAGCACATCAGAGCACTTATTGGAATTTCACTAGGAATTTTAAGGAGCAGTGGTAATGAATTCCGTTATAACTCCGCTGTGAATGTAATTTTAATATATTATGTACACATGAAAACAATATACGGACAGTTTGATGTGTTTATGAGCAGCATATATTCATAAAGTGGCAATAATTATAAGTCAAGTAATGCCTACTTTTTCGTGTGAATTTTGGTACGGCGGAAATTGTAGAAAAAGCAAGCGGCAGTCACAGCGACTGGCCCCAATAAATTGAGAAAGAAATTAAGTTTGCTTATAGCAAATATGCCATCAAAAACTACTGAAATGTACTAAGTGCCAATATTTATTAGTATGTAATATGGAGCACGTGCCTATGCATCAAATCAAAGGTTCTTTGCTATTCGTAAATATTTTGTACTTATCCAACTATCTTGCTATTTTTTATTGTTTGTTGTTGTTTTGCAGATACAACGTACATTGCAGACAGTGCTAATTTAAATAAAACCAGAATGATGTGTAAGGAAATGATTTATTCATTAAAGAACTTTAAGCGTTAAATATTTCAAACTACAAAAGCATTATTATTTTACCCCTTTTTAAACGCATTTTTCTTTTAGCATTCATCCAGTGTTTAAGAGTACAAGCCTTTATATCTTTGACAATATAATCTGATAATATAGTAAAATTATACTTATTTATGAAGTTGTCAATAAATTTATGAACTAATATCAACACTAATTAACATGAAATATTCAAACGAAACAAGAAAAGGTGTGGGCTTAAAGCCATTTCATCTTGTCAATAGAAGCTGAACAAGACTAGTTGTGATAAGAAAATGGCATCGTATCAATCTTTTATCTTCGTAAAGTCTATTATGTCAGCTCGCTCACGGTTATTCTATTCGAGATGTCGGTTGCGGGGAAATGGCTTTGTGATTATGTGAAAGCATCTTTTTTTCTGACGAAATTTCCAAGCAAATCTAGATTCAACCGTTTAATGAACTAATTGATAATGTGTCTTGTATAATTTGTATAACTTTTTGTCTTCACAAAAACCAAACATGATTTAATCACTTTCTTTAAAATGAAAAATACATTAAGGAACATCCTGCCTTTTCTTATGGAAATGAATTTTTTTCCACTACGACACACTTAACAAATTAAAGCTGGTATGATCAAAAAACAAGTTTTATTAGATATTTAAAAAGTGCATGCAGCAATACCAGCCTGTATAAAAAGAATAGGAAAAACTAGAACAATGCATCCTTTCATGATGCACAGATAGCCATGAAAATTCTTGACTTCTTGCGAACTTTAATTTTTAATTCTGGCTTTCAATTCAATAAATAAAACAAACACAATTCTCTGCCAACATAGCAGAAAAAATCAATCGTTCATGTCTCTACCCAACACGTTACCAACTTTTCAATACAATACAGTACGATATATGCAAGCTTAAGTTTACATTCAGATTAATGATACATGATACAAGTGGTGCAATGCTAAATACTTGTAATTTATGTCATGTCACATCCCATGTACAAATTCACTTACGTTAGATTGAATGACAATTTTGAAACTTTGAAATCCATTACAGTACGCCAAAAATTAAATCTTTGTTGGAAATTAAAAATAACCTAGTTTACATTTCTAAAAGAGTTGAAAGGAGGTTTTGCAACCAGCACTGCAATTACCCAGTAGCAAAAATTCCAAAGGGAAAATTCAAAGAAAGCCAGCATATATGATATCAAATAAAGGTTTGAGTGGTCAATTTGCAAGCAATTAAGCACAACGTTTGAGAAACATTCTTCATGCACTAGTTGGTTGAGGCACAAAATTGAATATCACTTTAACTAACTTGCCAAATTCCGCGATATTACAATAAAAACAATCGCCTTTCCAGATTCGTGAACAAATGGATGACAATTTTGGAGGTGAACTCAGAGGCTCAAGTATTGTGGAATTATAAACGTACCGCAACTCATGTAGGATTGCATTTTTGTTATCTTATTAATAAAATATTATAATTTCGAACCAGAGACTATTTAAATGAAGATATACATCTTCTTATGGTAAATGTATACATTTTATGTTTCCTAATCTAATGTCTTAAGAATTTAAAATTCGATGAAGATTTTAAGCACAAACAATTTATTTTGTCTATTGAAAGTTGACTATACTACCTACTAACTGCTTTGTCTGGAAGTGTTAATAAGAAGATAAAGACTGTTTAATCCTAAATCGGAATCCTTTAAAAATATCATCATTTATTTATTCAATCTCAAGAATACAAGAATACAAATGTATAGTCAGACATTTATTCGTTAATCAAATTCAATTTTTAAATATATTTAAACGTTATAATGAAAAATAACTGCAATAATATTTGTTTTTCTCGTAAATGCTGATGGAGTAGAGTAGGCGCTGACAATGAAGAGCTGCATACCAGAGGTTGGAAAATACAAAATACAATTGTATTTCAAATACTATTTGAAATACTTTCGAGTATTTTGTATTTTGTATTTCAAATACTTTAATTTTGAAAAAGTATTTGAGTATTTTGTATTTGAAATACTTTATTTTCAAAAAGTATTTGAGTATTTTGTATTTGAAATACTTTTTTTTCAAAAAGTATTTGAGTATTTTGTATTTGAAATACTTTATTTGCAGAAAGTATTTTAGTATTTTGTATTTGAAATACATTTAAGCAAGTGTATTGTGCTTAAATTGCTTAAACTCCATTTATTAAAAGCACACGTCGGGTAAAATAGTCAGATAAATGCAAATTTGTGCTTGAACGTGCACTTTATTCATTGGAAGTCGAGATTCTATGCTACCTTCGGTTTGCGCCAGTAGCAGTCAACTCATTGAAAGGTTCCTACCGCCTTACTTGACAGCGAAAAATTTCATTTCAAATCTTAATGTCATCACAACAAATCATACCAAACTATGTAAATTGCAAAAGTGGTACTGAATAAATGTAAACAAGGATTCAAATACAATAACTTTAGAAAGAGGGTACTTTGAAAGTTGTATTATAAAAATTCGTAGCTTATGAAAGGTTTGTAATTCAAATTGATAAACATTTTCAATAAAAAAAGTATTTTGTAATTTGTATTTCAAATACTTTTTCAGGAAAAAAGTATTTTGTAATTTGTATTTGAAATACTTTTCCGGAAAAAAAGTATTTTGTAATTTGCATTTGAAATACTTTTCCGGAAAAAAAGTATTTTGTAATTTGCATTTGAAATACTTTTCCGGAAAGAAAGTATTTTGTATTTTGTATTTGAAATACAAAATCAAAGTATTTTCCAACCTCTGACGTCGAAGCAAACCGTCACGAATCCAACGAACCATTTGAACTGTATGGAATAAGAACATTCAAACTCTAATGCTGAAGGTAGAGAGAAAGTCTGTTCCTTTCTAATTTCTCTTAATACTTCTGACGTTTTATTCACAAATGATCATGATGCAAGTAAGTGGTTTTTTATTAATTTTTACTGCAGTGTCCTTCGGGAAGTGCTCATAGTTACCCATTTCACACAACAAAATAAATTAGAACGAATTTAATTTTAATATGATTAAAATTAAAACTATAATCCGTAGATTTAGATAATCTTATTTATTATACAAATAAAGTGTAAGATTGATGAGCTACACAGGCGCAACCTAGGAAGACGATTCTACTTGGTAGAAATTAAGCGCGCGCAGAGTTCCATCGATGCTTCTTCGGAGAACATTTACTGATATTTAGAACAATCAGTTACTTCCTTGGCTGATTTTCTATGAATTCACCATAAAGTTTATGACATATATATTTAAAAAATGAAATTACTGTTCTATAAGTTAATCGCTTGCACTCTACGTCATGATGTAATTTTGTTATAATTTTTAAGAATAATGCCAGAGAGACGGGATTGTTTGCACTTGCGATTTAAAAAAAGGAGACACATTTTTCCTTCATTTTTACAGACCATTTGTCAGCAGCGGGATTATCATATTTAGTTTCAGGAGCACCATCGTCCCCCTTCTTAAGCTCCAGATCGGATTTCTTATTTTCAATCTGAAAAAGCTTCACAGCAACACTCACAATGAACCATTTCTTCTCCTTCAAAGGCATAAACTCTCGAACAAGCTTCTCGAGCTCCTCCATGGCATATTTATCGGCAGTCAGCAGCAGTTCCAGTGCAATTGCACAGCTTTGTGAAACTTGCTCAAGTTCCCCGTGTAGACATATGCTAGCTTCGCTGGAACTCCGGCTCCAGCCATCTCTGCGATTTCTACGGTTCCAGAGATTCCCTCCATCATTCTGCTCTCGAACATGGCTTGGAATGCAGGGCTGTGAGCAACAGTCGTTAAAATTCATTTATGCAGAAAACATTATCATCAGAATGATTAAGTTTATCTCCT
>JAQIWO010000509.1:0-13903 GCA_034695405.1 Entomobrya muscorum
CTGCTATTTGACATCTAGGGGCAATGTAAGCTTGTAACAAGATATTTTTTTCCGTTTAATTCTGAGCATGATGATACCAATTACATTGCTGTTTTTTTGGCTGTATGCCTGTGGCGGTTGATTAAAAATCAAGGCTCTATCATAAGTGCTTAGTACCTATACAATCAAAATACTGTATCATTGATATAACTGCGTCTTATAATATAATTTTTTGCTGAAAATTCATATTAATACTTATAGATTAGCATGATAAGGATTTTTGAATGTTTAGTCAGCATTTTTTTTATTGATAATTACGTAAGTGATCAAATCGGAAGGAGATGAAGCGCATGTTCTAATTTGTCATTCCTGAAAAATTACATTTTCTGCACACAGCGGCGTCTGAAGACACATGGAAAAATCGAGTTAGCGTTCTCCGCAAATATATAGTTGACAGGATAGAGTTTTTCGTAACTCAAAGGATAGCATTTTCTGAAAAGGACCCATCGATATGTATCTCTTTGTCGCTGAGACGTATATTTAGCACATCTCAAAATATTACCCAATGTTGTCACAGTCTCACTATATAATATGTATCATTACATGTGTTTTAGGACTTCGCCTACCAGTAAAACATTTGATGATTACCAAACGAGATTTCCAAGGATAACAATGAAAAGTTCTTAAAGTCTGCATAATTTATTGTGTCTTTAAATATTGCATGATGTACTGTTGAGTGTACTGACGTTAGAAATATTAGATTATAAAAGTCTTCAAGTAAGGGAAAATTCAAAAGGATTCACATGCTTGAAATTCACACAGGCTTGGAGATTACTGACAAGGAACCCAAATAAAACAAAGCCAGGCCCCGAGTCAATAAGAGAGAGTGTATCACGATGCCCCTTGTTGCACATTTAATCTAATCTTTACAGCAGAACAGTGATATGATAACGAAGTTTGTGTACCTGCCTGCCTATGAAAACTTAAAACTGCACCAGAATCCCGTGTTTTGTGCATTGAACGTTGGAAGCTCACAGATATATAAAAAAAGTAGATGAAGAAAAAATACAATGCGGGAGATTCACAAAAAGTAAACTGCTGTATGAATTTCAATTTCTAAGCATACGAATGATTTACAGGAGAAATCTTATTTTCTGGACGTTTTTGCCTTTCTTGGGATAGAAGCTTATTTCTAGTAAATCCGGTTTGCCATTGATTTTCTGCTTACAAGTTAACTAATTTCTGTGTGGGAAGGAAAAGCCTAAAACATTACTGCTAGGAAGCATTATGGTTATGGCATTAGGACAGATGGTTTTCTTGTGTTTTGTCAGTAAATCCCGGAGTGTTAAAATGTTTGTAAATATTTCTGCTCTGGCTGTAGTTATGTCTAAGGGGCAGATATTTGATGCTGAGATCAAGTGAAAGGAACAGCACTGAAAAAATGGGAAAAGATATAATCCTTCATAGGTTATACATAATTGATATCTACTGACTGATTCGGTTAGACATGCTTCATAATTTACTTTCCTCCCTGGCTCATGCATGTAAGAGATGCAACTGATTTCTAAATTTTCAAATTCATAATTTAATTTAATAACCTCAGAGTTGAATTTTGGTTTCAAAATCATTTTTGCCGTACTTACTATAAAGAAATTTATAACATTTATGCTAAAATCATGTAAGTTTAAAAAATTAGATTGTATATCATCATTATTGTAGATAGTTATAACATGTTTTTGGTTTCCGTTGAAAAAACAATAAAGCAAAAATAAAATATGGGCCAACAATGAAAAATCGGAAACTCGTAGGAGTGTGGTTTTAGTTGTCATATTACAGGATGCCTAAAGCAAACTAGGTGAAATGCATTGCAAATTAAAATTATGCCACTCTTCAAGATGAATTCTTATGCTGATCTAATGTTTTACTGGTTGTCACTTCTTAATTTTAAAATATGGTTGCTCAGTTCCATACTATTCCAAAGCGTGTAAAACTCACTGGTGGAAAAATGTATAGAAGAAAAGAGTTAAGAAGTGGAAAAGGTGGAGAAAGTTGTTTGTGTTGAAATGCTTATTCTCCGCTGACATCAGAGATTTGATGTCAGTGCGACACCGTCGGTGGAAGAGAAAGCAACAGGCCGAAAAACATCATTCCAGTGTAGTGCAAAATCTTGATTTATTAGTACTTTTATACAGAGAAAACCGCCCTTTCAGCCTAAACAGACAAATAAAAGCATTTATAGTATCTATCAATTCACGGTTCTAAGCATCAGGTATCCGGAATGTTCCTCGAGTCCCGCGAACGGGGTTTTACAAATAAAATCCCGGATTGGTTACGGAAAACCCGGTTTCCTAGAATCCCGGGAACGGACCACCAACGGCAAAAAATCCCGGATTTTTTTTACAAATTTTTTTAAAACGGGTTACCCAATTTTTCATGATTCCGGAAACAGGTCGCAAACGGCAAACAAAATCCCGGATTTTTTTTGAAAAATATAAAAATCCCGCAAACGGGTCGCAAATACCAAAAAAGTCCCACAGTCACTATATTTTTTACCCGCCTGACGGCAAACAAAAACCCGGAATTCTTTTTTCACCCCCAAAAACCCGGATTTTTTTTAACTCGATCCCGGGAACAGCGTTCGCACGTTCGCGAAGATTCCGGATAGGCGCTAAGCATAGCTGAAGAGTGTTCGAAGATCTTCATCTCCATTACAAAATATCTTGACAAAAATGGGAAACGTATTGGCTGCGATTCTCTTGCCAAGGAGTCCAGCAGATGAGGACGACAGTTACCAAAAGAATCGTAAGAATCACTACTTTCTCACTTTTCTTGCCAGGGAATCTTAAAGTCGCCCTTAACGAACTATTCCACGGTGAGAATGTTGCCTTGAAATATGGATGCTTTTTCATGAAGTGTCCCTAAGTTTTTGCAAATTTAGGCTATTATCATCAAATTTAATTCAAATCATACAATATTCGTCTTTAGGAATGAAAGTTTGTAGTTTTGAGTTTGAGTTTGGGTCAGTTAAGAAAGAAATTAAGTAGAATATATTTAAAACTATACTTGGTCTGAAAATCCAGTTGTTATACATATTTTCCATAAATTCGTTAATTCTGGCTATTTTATAACCACAGAGATGAATTACAACCACTGACATAATATTGGTTATTACTATTATTAATATTATATTTTTTATACCTTTTCATGTATTGCTTTTCACCTAAGAGTTTGAAACCTGGATTAGAATATTACAAAATGTGTCAAGTCAAATTGAAAATGACGTGGATATCCCAAAAGTAAGTCTGAACAGATATTTTCGTATTTCATTTATTTCTAAAAATTGCTTAAAAAGTTATACGAGAATATTTTCCCAACTATATTGTCATAGACCAGGAACCTCGTCTTGAAACGAACTAAGCGTGGGGCACTTACAAACCTAAGCCTTGCAGAAAACTGGACTGAATCGGTTTTCAAAAATGAGTTTATGTTTGACGAGGACGTCCCAGAAACGACAAGCACCATCACAAGTCATGAGATGGATATATATGGGTTTGTCGGAAGGATTTTCTACTGGTTGGTTCCAGCAGCAATAACCGTTATTGAATTTCTCATTATTTTCGGCTTGTTTATCTGGATTCAGCTACGACGTGAGGAAACCCGACGTCTACAAAACATTCAAAATGACCTCCGGATTCATTATGTACACAGGCAGGCCCCGGAAAGGCAATTTCTACTCTCATATTGCGGTAATTACTCCAAGTCTTGGTTTCTTTATAAATAAATTTCCGACTCTTGCGTCAAAATATAAATACTAATTGGCATAAATATCTGCATAGCTTTTCTTCTTATTTAGATGAGTGTCATGATATAGTTACTCCACTTAATGTACATGGTGAAATTATGGAACAATCAGCTCCACAAAACCCCCCATCGTATTCTGAAGCTGTTACTGCTCCCATTGCAACTCCAGAGTCAATACAAGAGGAGCCCGAGCAGCCAATACTCAACTTGAAAGGTGGAAAGAAAGGTGACTAGAAAAGGAAAAATTGCAACACATGGATGAGCATAAAAGCCATTAACTGACTATTAATTTATATTAATTAAATATCGACGCCTGCAATCACCCTGCAATACTAGCTAGTCTTTACCAGAGACCCACATATCATACTTACTGCCCGTTTATCTTTTGCCCAGTCGTCATAGTTAGAATAATATGAGGATTAATTATTGCTACGAGTTTAGAAAGCTCATGCCACGCATGATAAAAAGGGTGCATGAACATGAAAAGTAATAATAAGTTTATATATCTTCAAATGGGTCCCCAAGGTTCAGGTGCAAGGTATGTTACCTTATTTACTGGTACATTCATAAATTTGTAGATCCTAAATTCGTCATTGAAAAATTACATCGAGTTGAAAAATCATAAATATAAAAAAGCGAGTAAGAATCAGCAATTGTAAACCGTTGAAACAGTGAGTCACAACGTGAACATAACGTTTGTGCTAAAAGTCGGCGAAAGATTTGAAATCAGCGTCAGCGTTTTACTCCTTATACCAAGTTTCAACTCTCTACGAGCAATGGTTTATAGCGTGTGACGGACGGACAGGTGGACGGACAGAGGGATGGAATACAGACATGCTTTAGTAATCACATAAGCTTCGTTCACTTCGTGACTCCCTAATAATCAACTTGTTTAATCGTTTATATTTATAAAGTTTAAAATATTAGCTTTATATCAAAGAGTACGTCATTACAATCATTATCAACATGAGTTAAGTGTTATTTTTCTGATAATCCATGCATATTGAATTTCAGAGGACTCAAAAGTTTGTAGTTTGCATTTGACATTTAGTATTTACAGCTTTTACTGATTTTATTATTAAATAATGCATGAATTAAGTAAAGAATTACTTTATAAGATTGTTCTGTCCGTCTGTCCGATCCTCCAATAACTTTCGAATGCAAACTAATTTTTGAATTCTGTTGTTTGCAATACGTTAGTGGACACCTAATGTAGGTTAAGTTTGAAGATGGGCCCCTTACCGCAACCGCGACCGTTAGAAACATTTATAACGGCAAGCTTTGTACATAGCAGCATATGGCATGCAACACATCATTTGAAAGCGCTTTGAACGCTGAGTATAATGCAAAGCAAATTTTGAAATGTGGAGTTACCTTTTTAACGGTGACACTGATTTTGTTCGTCAGTATATTCTATACACGCCATAAATTTTGAAAGCTTGCGAAAAATCTTTTGCAAACAGTTGCCATACATAAACTAAAAGTTATAAGCCCTTTATACTTGCAAGCATTACTTCCTTGCTTGCTTTTACAGCAAATTTTAGTTGTTGTGATTCTGTTTTTTCGTCTATCCTGTAAGCCTAAATAGAAACAATATCACGAGTATGTATAAGATATATTAAAATCTTTGAGCGAAAATTATTTTCTCAATTTATACATTGTATGTATGATTGCATGTAAAAAAATGTGTGTAATTTAATTTTATCAAATGTAGTAAACTAATAAATTCTTTTGGGGTTTAGTATTACGGTTAGATATCAAATGCATATTTAGTTCATAATCGGCATTCTACATATACATGGCAATACAAATTACAATGACTGACTAAAATGAAAAAAACTTCTTGTCTGTTGAACAGACAGGCATTACATGATGCAATTTACACTGGTAATCCAATGTTATAGGTGGATTGTGCATTAAAAAAATACAATAGGCTCAATTTACAAAAATAGATGCCTCAATACTGCTTGGTCTCCATTAGAAAACTATGGAAATTTAGCCCACTAATAGTTCTAATCCTATGAGGTCCTTTGTTTTGAGTTGGAAAATTGTTAATGCAAACTGGCTGACACTAGCTCTAATTGTCCCTACTTCAAGTTCAAATGTAAAATTCTGTGTCAAAATTTTGTTCTAGAATTCCAAAATTCCTATCCTCATAACTCGTGTAAGGAAATTTAAATCAGCTAAAAATTTCCAAATTTAGAACTATAGAACGCTATCAGACCACTTTCATATGCCGTTTTTGGCGGGATTTCAGATATTAGCTCTGAGAGATATTGGCTCTATGTTATACATATGGTCTCAGTCCCATAAAAAAATATAAAAAACTATATTATTAAAAATATTTTAAACGTATGTAAAGTATAAAAGCCCTGTCTAACGGCTGTAAATATTCTTGATATTCTGAACATTTCTGGATGCCGACAAGTGGAAAAATTTTCGTTGCTGCTTCTACTTGAGGCTATTTGGTTATCCTTGAATGGAAAAGGCGCTGCGCTGGTTCTCATTGTTATCTGCATGTCTCATTAATTAATATGAGAGCTACATACGAGTTCGTATGAAATGTATACAAAATTGTATACAGCGTTTTAGATTCTTTTTTTGTTTTTATTTTCATAAGTAGCTGCAATATTATGTTGATGTGCCGTTCTGACTTTTTTCCAAGCAAATGGTCAAATTTATTCTGTTGTAACTCTACCAATAAATGTTAAACTACATCTATGATAAAATATATATTTGAAACCTGTTGTCAATATGCGTTTATAAGATTTATTTTATACATTTTTATTCAAAAATTCACACGACAAATTGCCCACTTTGAAGCACATGGGTGCAAAATATGAATCCGTTTGACGTCCATCTATACACTTACGGAGTGGACCCAAGCTCAACATCATCTCCTTGATGACACATGATCGCGCTTAGTCCGCGTAAAACAAAGACAGCAAATATCCTTTCGCCTTCCAAATTCACATTTCCGCAAATGACAATATGTCTTTAATGTCGTGTCTAAAGGTTTTCAATCGTCGAAAAATACTGGCACGCTTTTTCTTCTAAAAAAATCTCATGGTATTTACTATCAACTCAAAGCAAAATGAAATGGTACGCTTTTTTTCTTATATTCCAGTCACTTCAAAGTAGTTTTGAATTTCAAATCCTAAACAAATTCTGATAGATAGACTGCTATACTTTTGTATTGACTTACTGCTGGCATTACTTGTGCAAAACGTACTTTTCTTCTTTATAGAGTTAGAAATATGTTTGTAGACAATAAACGACCTAAAAATTGTCCGATAATACATGTTGCAAACATACATGATTCATGTAACATGATGCTCACTGTCTTTCATTTCAGTTCATTTGTTTCGGCATGATACTCACTCAATTGGATGATGCATGCATAATAACATCTCAAATGACATGCTTACCGAAACTTGCACACAGTCAGTCAGTAACAACACACACGTTTGTTTCTTTAACATTGATGTCAATTGATGTGATAATGTTGAATGTTATCAAGAACAAGTTAAAGTATTGTATTTCTGCTAAAACATGAAATATCAAATAGATATACGATATCTACCCCGATAACTAAATCAACATATTCACAGTTTTACTTTAAACACATTATGCAGAGGAAATATTGTACTGTTAACCCAAGTAATTTACTTCACTGACCATTAGTTTCACAGGTTGTAATACCCATATGTATTTATGTAATTATCAACATGCATGAATATATTCGATTGAATGTGTGGGAAGGGACAAAAGCAAATAATATGATGCTTTTGTGGATTGGATTCAGAATTTTCTCAATACATTCATTTTTTATGGGCTAGATTCTGGAGGAGAGTAAGTAGTACAGGGGGACATTTGAGACAGCCAATGCTAGACAAATGCTACTGCTGTAGCAAATAGCTTCGTACACATTTTTTATTCTTTTTGCCTGCAAAAATAAGTAGCATTTCATATTTGGAAATCCATGTAATCATATGCATAGTTGTGCCGTACGCTGATTCCACTTGCCTAGCCAGTCTCTCTCTGCACATCAGACGGCTGGTATCTTACGATATATTTTGAATGTTTATAACGATAGGAGAAGAATCTTAAGTTTCAGGAACTCGCTGTAGCTTCAACCATTTTCTGTCAATCTAGAAATGTAGGTTAGCTGTATAGTTTTGAGTCCACTGCCAGAATAACGGAAACAAAATTTCGATCGCAATAAATTTTTGTAGAAAGAAATCAAACGATTGAGGTTTTCGTTTCGTGCTTTCAAAAAGTTTAAATGTATGAATCCTAAATTATACTACATAAGCTGACCTGCCAGTTTCATTTAGGTATGCATGAACAAATAGATGAGAAAAATAAAGAATTTAAACTTGTTTTCAAAAGTGTTAATTAAATCATAAATTAGTTTATATTTGATTAGGTAACCTTTTACTTAATAATTTGTCCACTAGATTTAATTAACAAATCAATTCGCCAAAAGAATTTTCAATGCATCAAGGACAATCTGATCTATCGTTTGTAAACTGTGTACTTGAACTGCACTGGTTTCGTCTCCGAAGCAAAATAAAACAGAAAATAATATTTTGCTCCCTCTGTGAAGATTTTAACCTGTTGCTACAACTTCCATCATTTTTACGTAAATTAAAGGTGATGGTTAACTAATTCAAATTGCTTTGGGGGTAGTGTCATCAATACTACCAATGCTTTAGTACGACGGAATGCGTTTGAAGTAGAAACATAGACCACTGAACATGGATTTTCTCTTTGATTGTTCCCATTGGATAAATAAAAAGTGTCTTATAGATGGTGTCTAGTCGCGAATCCTGAGATATTAAATGCAAAGTCCATGAAACAGGTAGGCAAGAAGATGGGAAATTGGGCCATTCTTTGATTACCTCCTTTTACAATTTTCTGATGCTAATAATAAATTATATAATGCGAAATGGCTCAACGTAGAGCTTTCACTTGATTTGTGTACACACCACTCACAGTAAACAAAGTTTCTTTTCTTATGAAAATTGAGTTTTTACCGGTTACTTCCCACTTCTCGAAATCCTTCCACTTCCTTTATTCTGTCTCCACAGTGTCTGGCCAACAAATTCTCTGGAGAACTTCATAGCTGGGTTACTGGGTACACATAACCTTTTATGATGTGTGTGTGATGTGAAGCTATAATACAAATATACTCTTTTGTAAGCTTAAAAATGCTGTTAATTTTCTTTGGTAAATATTGTATTTGTCCTCTGCTCGTCGTTTTCAAATGTGAGCTGCAATGTCAAACTCTTGGTCAATGTTATACTTTTATGGTTTAAATTGCTTTATCTATTTTCTGATGATGAGTTGGCATGATTGACTTATTCATATTCTATATACTAGCTGAAAGCTCAACCCTGAAATTAAAAGTAGTCGCACTCCTGAACTGATTTATATTTTCGCTACAAGCTTTATAATTTGGAGCTGCGACTGTGAACCATGCCAAAGGATCCATACTAAGCATAAAGCAGTGTGCACTCTCAATCTTTACTTCTGTTGGAGACTTGTAAGTGGTTGAGAACCATGTCCAAAAGTAAATTGATAATTATTTTATTAGAGTTCCCAACAAGAATGCAAGCTGGAAAAACATCTACCATCTTAAAAAAGCAATCAAGTATTTGATATCTGGAAAACGAGGTAAAATTCAAAGTTATGATACGAAAATTAGAACAATTTATTAAACTTCAAATTTTAAAGGTAAAGTTACTACCTTCCTTTGCTAAACTTCTGTAGAATGCTACGAAAATATGCACATGTTTTTTAAGTTTTAAAGAATTTATGCGTGAAAACATGCATAAATGGAATGGTAGTGTATCCTTCAAAAAGTCTTGACGGACGGCCTTTGACAGAAGACGAGTAAAGAGTAAAGGCTTACTTGAGAATGATTTCAACTCAACTCAAGCCAAGCAACACACACATATATAAGAAACAAATGTTCCACACTCGATGAAAATAAGCCCTTTGGGCATCATGAATAGTACAAAAGTCTTTATTCACTTGCTTCGTAACTTTGAAAGCATTCACAGAGGTTCCACCTGCACGTTGCTAGATGATCTTTATGCTGTAGTTTTTAGTGGGATCTTACTCAGCTTCAAAAGCCAATCAGATATCTATTTAATTTTGAGAGCGCTTTGAGATTTCTAAACTTTAATTACGCTGCATTACTTAGATTTAATGAACTATTTGTAAATCTTTAATAAAAATAGTTTTTGAAAGCACAGATAAAAATCACAAAAAGCAAACTTATAGAGACGAGAACCGAAGCATAGTTTTTCATGTAAAATGATGTCTTGTTTACAATGTTCACGAAAATAATCGATGTTTCATCTTTTAACATAAATCAACGACAGAGAAGCAAAATCAGGGCTGTGTAGATCACATGGGTCGCAGTAAGTCATTAGTCATTACAAATTAGAAAAGTTTAGCATACGTTTTATTAGGTAACTGGATACAAATTAACAGTTATTAAATCATTATTTCGTTTCGTAAACTTGATTAAATTTTCATAAAAGATATGAGCTCATTAAAGGCATAAAACGCATGAAATACACACTAATAATAAGTTAATATTTTAGAAATTGTTTCCATGCTCACATCAATAGGAAAACGATGCCTCTTTTTATATTAAAAGTTTAAAAAAATCAAAGGCTAAAGTTAAAACTTACACCGCTGCATTGTTGTTCTATGTTGCTTTTCCTGTCATTTTAAACCTGAGCTTGGCACTACTTGTTATAACAATAATGGTTTCAACTGCATAATCATCACGTTCTGGAAACTTAGTGTTAAAACGGTTACCAATGTTCTACTTTCCCTTTTGATGCTGTTGTTTGGCAATACTTACAGTAGGAAAATTCAAGGATAGGACCGGACGAGCATCAATTAGGTCGGCCTGGTGGTCTCACTCTGGACTATGCAATACACCAAGTAAACAAGTTAGCTGATGAACCACATTATTATTATGCGATATATTTACAATCTATCTGACAAAATTCTGACATGCAGGCATACAACTACACATACTAGCTTTGTTTGTTATAGCAACAATGCGTTATAACCAACCAAAAATACAGAAAAACTTTTACATCTCCTTGTTTCTGAGTCGCCACAAATGGACTTGACATTTATTCAATGGATATTGGAGAATAAATAAGCTAAAATATCCTTTTTTCTAATTGTATTGGCGATTCATTTAATTTAATGTATATATATATATATATATATATAAATAAATATGGCTTTCCTGGCAGGGCTTCCCCTAGTTTAGTGGCTTATCCTCAACGGTCCCAGACTACACATTTATTGTATGGTGTAGACTCTGGGCTGGACCCAAGGTAAAAATAAATAAATACCGTCTACTTATACCACTTTAAAAAGCTAAAGGAACATTCAGCTGCCGTAAGATTATTTTTAATTGTCAAGGCCATTACATCACAATCACAATGGTTGGAAGGGTACTCAGATCACCAGCTAAAGGCAAAGGAAAACAGAACAACACAAGAAGCAGTCTGCCTGATTTGAACTCAGCCTCAACAGTTGAAAATGAAAATAAAACACCGAAGAGAAAATTATCATCAGACATAAACAGTGACACTGACAATTTTCCTGCAAAAAAAAGTGAGAGATGAATCACCTGATGGCATCATGAGATACCTACGAGAAATGAACAAGAAACTAGATGGAATAAAAACAATAAATGAATCCATTTCGACACTCACCAGAACTGTTGAAAAACAAACACAAGAAATTGAACAAATAAAAAGGACAACAGCAACAAATTCCGATCAAATCAATCAATGCAAAAAGCAGATAGCATTTGTAGAGTCACAGGGAATCAAAAACGAACGCGAATTGCAAAAAATCAACCTCTTTGTTGTTGGCGTTAGGGAAATATCAAACGAAACTCAACAGTGGCAAAGGAATGAAGTCGACAAAATTTTCCAAATTGTTACTGGCAGGCAGATTCCTATTGACACTATTGAAAGATTTGGAAAAAGCAATGGGTCAAAATCCCGTTGCATTCGTGTTCGATTTGTTAAAATGAGTGACAGAAATGAAGTCTATGAAAACAGGTTTAAAACCGTATATCCTGTATACATAAATGAGGACCTCCCCCTCCCCATCTACATTCGAGGAAAAATGTTGAGAGAAAAAATGCAAGAACTGAAACGACAAGGAGTAACAGCAAAAGTTGACTACAAAAAACAGGCAGTAATATGCACTGACAAACTTTTCTACCTCAATAATGAAAATGTCTTTGATGAGTTGCCATTAAACTTAGAAGATGATGAAAACATGGAGCAGGAGAACGGTAACGACACAACAGCTCAAACAGATGACGCTCTAATCTCTTTTTTAGGGCAAAGCAAGTAAAAGTATCAAATCTCATGGAACTCAAGTGTGGCCACGTAAATATTCGATCTATATCCAAAAAATCAATAGAGACATACCAAACAATTAGTCAAAATAATTATGATTTTCTTTGTATGAGTGAGACGTTTTTAAACAGATACAAAAGAATACCAAAATTAACAGGATATGACTTTTACAAAAAGGATAGACCTGACGGAACATGCAGAGGCGGAGTAGCAGTAATGATCAAATCATCATTTAAAGTGAAAGTCTGTCAGTTAAAATGTGAACCAGAAATTACCGACAAATCTCAAATAGAATATTTGGTTCTAAAAGTGCAATCAAAGTTTAACAAGTCGTTCTATATTATTACTGTCAATAGAATTCCTGACTACACTACACCAATCATGTCAAATGATCTCGCTGCTATTAATTTAATTTTCAAAGAACTAAATCAGCTCGGAAACGAATACTTTATGTTTGGAGACTTTAATTTTAATGACAAGGTTTACAATAAGCTAGACAACGTATTTAAAAAAAACAATGTACACTAAATGGTAAACGAAAATACAAGATTAAATGCGAGGTTCGATCTAATCATAACTAACTGTCCTGATAATGTAATTAATGTAGCGGTGAAAGAACCACATTTATCTGACCATATGCTTACGGAGTGTTCTATTGTTCGACAAAGACCAATCAGAAAATATCAAATTATTAGGTATCGTGAGTATAAAAATATAGATAACATTGCACTAAGCAATTACTGGTTCTTTTGGTACTAATATAAATGACATAATACAGAATACCATCAATATTTTTAACAAAATAGCCCCGGAAAAAAGTATTAAAGTAAATGAAAATAATCAAATTTGCTATGTTAGTAGACAAACTAAAAAATTAAAATTCAAAAGGCACTCTGCCTATCTTAAGTACAAAAAAGATAGTACACAAACAAATTTACTGATATATAGAGAATTAAAGAAACTGGTCTCAAAAGAAATTACTCGTGATACATCATTATTCCTTCAAAATAAAATTACTGAAAAAGGATTTTGGGGTGGATTGAAACAACTTGGCTATTACGGGAGTAACAAAAAAGCAATGTGGATTTGGATTTTACAGCTAATGAAATTAACAATCACTTTATAAACATTACAAACAGGTATCAAAATTTTAACTTATGTACCATGCCATCAAAGCCAAATCATATTCCACTCATAAAAGAAAGCTTTTCTTTGCTTCCCATCACACTAGTTGAACTGAATAAAGCATGGAGGGGTATCAAAAGTCATTCAAAAAGTTCGCCCGACCCGTTAGGTATTTCAAATAAAATGATAAGTACACTTTTTCGAAATGAGTCGTTTTATAATTCACTACTAACTGTATATAATGACAGCATTATAACAAAAGAATTTCCAAGCGTATTGAAAATATCAAAAGTTGTGCCTGTCCCTAAGATTGAACAACCATTGTCACCAGATGATATTCGACCTATATCAGTTGCACCTGTATTATCAAAACATTCGAAAAGGATACTTATAATCAACTTAGCCTATTTCTAAAAAACAACAATATTATTAGTAATACACAATTCGGATTTTTAAAAGGACATTCAACTACTCATGCACAAATAGCAATAACTGACCTACTGTTATCTCAAATTGCCCAGAACAGAGTATGTGCTCTTATTGTAATTGATCTAGCCAAAGCTTTTGACATGGTTAATAGG
>JAQIWO010000510.1:0-13896 GCA_034695405.1 Entomobrya muscorum
GATGAGGCATCAATGATGATGACAAATTAAAGTGGAAAATGCAAAGCATGAATGATGCGTCTTCGCTGAAATGAATGAGAGTATTACTAACCATGATAAATGCATCAATTGTCAATAAAGTTGATAAACTTGCAGTGGCGAAGTAAGTGAATCACCTTCAACAGTCCAAGCCTTATCATCACAGAGATAACAACCTACATTTGTTTTCTATGAATCTGTGAAATACAGTAATAAATAATGATAATCGTCTCCTAAAGTAGTTTTATAAAATATTCCTTTTATTTTATGAATACTACTCATGACATAACATGCATCATTAAAAACAGTCGGTATTTGTTATTTAAAAACCACAAAAAAATTGGTATTTGATTCGATTCATACACAATATCTATTTCTATTCATTTAAAATCAAGAAGAAGAAAAAATCAGTTGACCTTCACATCGTTCAAGCTGTGAGTAGTGAGTAAAAACCTTTCAACAAAAATCCTACTTTGTATGAAGTAATCTGCAGTTTTATGAGAAGACTGCCAATAGTGTCAATTCAAAAGTCATGACAAAATGACCTAGTCAAGTTAAGATTAGTGTAAAATCATACGACATTCTTTGTCGATTTTGTTACGTCCTCTGTTTGTCACTTTAGTGGATCCAAGTTACAGACCTTTTACCTATTTAAGTAAAACGCTTTTTATTTAAAACCCTCAAAAAGGCATAAATCGGCTCAAATTTGACATTTGACAAAATGTGCCCTTTTTACTTTACTTTAAAATTCAGATTAGCAAGTGCTCGATATTTTATTGATTTGTAAATACATAAGTTAAAGATAACAAAAAAATTTATCGACAACTTAAGCTGACAGAAATGAATCTCCCCCAGACTGTATTTCCTGTCTATATGCTTATTATCAAAATAAAAGGCTTATGACTTCTTCATAAGAAGTTTAATGTTTGTTTGAAAGCGTATACAAAGTGTTTGTATAACAATACTAATTACTAAGTAAGTTATTAGTATTCACTCAAGTACTTAGCATATAATAGAATCACAGAGTTGTATTTTGGGCATTATAGTAATGAATAGTAGACGTCCATTTTGTCAGCAGGAAATAAATTCTTTCGCGCTCTAAAATTATAAATTAAAAATGCTGTATTCATTTCAATACGTAGTTGTTGAAATTTAGTAATTGGGTATGTTTTGAAAAGCTCTTTATGTCTTTTCTCCACTGTAATAACCCATAAGATTTTTTTAAACTAACGTGTTTTGTTTAATTTCAAAGATTTCTTAAACTTCGAATGTTGTATAAAGTCTAAACTATTGGCATAGGTATTTGGCTTCCAGTATTGGCGGTATATTCATTTACTATTGCTTTATATTGAGATGAACAGTTTCGTAATTAACGTTAGCATTCATAAACTAAAATTAGGAAATTCATACGCAAATAAGCTTTATAGAGAAATAATAAATATATCAACTATGATAAATCTTTAAATTGAAGCGACTCGATCAAAACGCCATCATTATGCACCACTACTAAATTTGACATTCGTAACGCACATCAAAAGTACTTTAATTTGGAAAGTTAGCGTTCAGCTCATAGATTATGAAAACAAAATAGTTTTTTAAAACTAATAATAAAAATTATTAATAATATAATCAAGTATACGCATACTTATGACGAAAAGTACTTTTGTTTCGTGAAGCTTGTTTACACAACATATACTACTGATAGAGTGGTAGCAAATTTTATTAGAAAATAGATGCAGTTTGTAGAATATGTTCTAACCTGGCCAATAATGTGATCAGTAAAAAACTGTACTACAGACATTACCGAGCAATTTTTGTGGAAAAGATCTTAATCCCTTTAAATTCCTCTAAACTATTTTCTGTATTTTCTTTTTAATTTTTTGGAGTACGACATTTGCAGTATTTTACATAGTTTATTCATGGAAAATGTTATTCAAAGCCTCTTGCTTACTTTTTATTTTAAAAATACATACCTTTCACACAAGTCAAGATTTTACCCTAAGCTTAATCAATAAAGAAAATTTAATCATTTGTTTCAAAGCAAGACTTCACAATACTGCGGACCTTAAATTTTCTTGAATTTCTGAACTACCGCAAATACAGTGAAATTTTGTTTACCAGTGATTGATTGTGCAAACTCCATTTTTCTCATCAGGAATTTGGCACAAACACTAGGAACGAAATCTTCATTGTCGAGGTTTCAAAATTTTAAAAAGAATTTATCCCCAAGTTTTTGGGAAAACTAGGGACACACTATTTTCGTTACAGAGGGATTGCAAGAAATTTCATGTGCACAAAATTGCTTGTAATGCACGATTTATAAAAGAAAACCATTTCTATGATACAGCTACATGTCGCAAATATAAGCGCGAACCCACAAATCTTCCAGCACACGCTAAGATCTAAGACAGAAACTGCAATCTGCTCAGCTTTTGCTGCCATCAAGCTTTCAGGAACAATTTTCCTGTGCGTCACCTTATTAGCATAATTCTGGACTCTTTTAAACTCCGAATTTACAGCTATACTAGCATACGTTATATAATTCAATGATTCCTTGATGCCAAATATTCTATATGTATCTCTGAGCGTGCTCGCAGTTCTATTGGTCTGAAGCCAGATTTCCTCTAAATAATACACAATACCAGAACTATACAGCGAGCCTAATGCATTATAAATCAACTCATTGAACACGGTTTCTATTTGTATTTCAAGAAAAACTCGTTGTTTTGGGTCTAGACTTTCATTGTTCACATACATTATCCTGTTCCCATGTAACCGAGTTAGATGTTCAATCCATAACGCTTCATGAATCCAGAAATTAGAATACAAAATCAATATATTTTCATTTTCTGTTTTGTTATGGTCACAAATTTTGTACGTAGGTAAACAAGGTCTCTCCTGTCCCCACAACTTTGACACGTACCCTAGTAGATCATTGTTGTCAAAGTTTTCAAAAGCATTTAGATATTTTCGTAAAATATCCCTAGTCTCGTTATTCCTGTTTGAATGTTTAAGATACTCCAAAACTCCAAAAATGGTTCCCTCTGGCATCACAAGTCTAAATGAAAGATCATTTGATTCATTCATAGCTTCTGCAAGCGAATTGGGCAATTGTAATGCATCCGGCTGCGCCGTTAACCATGAGTAGGATGTTGAAGTGTAAAAATTTCTCATGAAAAATCCCAGCAAAATCCACAAAATCAAGTGAACAGAACAAATTCTGGTACGAAACCGACTTCCGTCATCCTCCTGTTCTATAAGTGTTGCATATAACCAATATATAGTTTCAGCTACGGAAACTTTAGAATTGCTTCCAGTAATTACCAAGAATATTGCAAAAGCTGTGAATCCAAATAGTAGCCAAATCTTCCAGCACAATGGTCGAAGTAGGGAGTCGAGATGTGCAGTAAATTGTAATTGACCCCGTCGTCCCACAATTAACAAGTATTTCAGCCACACGTCGTTCACCTTGAGACCATAAGCCATAAACGTTTTCCTTGGTAGATTCGCAACTTGGTTGTAATCCATTGAAAAAAAGCTGCCAACTGGAAAACATCTGCTACTGTAAAGACTGCAGTTAAACTGAGATGCAATTAAAGTCCATGGATTATAAAGCCTACGTTTAAAGTAGTTATTGTCTCGTAAACTAGGCAGCTTTGCAGGTCCAATCTTGTAAACTCTTTTATAAAAGTACCTTTCTGTAAGGTAAATTTCCTGCGTTTCCGAACGAAGTGAAACTTGTGTCAAGTAGATTTCTGCACATGAAGAATACGAAACATACGAGCCCCAGATTTTCAAGCCACAATTCATTCTTGAGATTGTATCGTCTTCAGGCTTTAACGCTCCTAGATAAAACGTGTCATCAGCCAGGTTTAAGAAAAGGAGTTGCACATTCAGATATTTTGTAACATATGTTTTTGGACGAATTCGACTGTTCGTATTACCAGAAAGTAATGGCACCACCGACAAAATTGCAGATGCGTATAATGGATGCCTCAACAATTCGTTGGATTGAAGCCAAAATGAGTTGTCCACAAATTTAAAGTGGAGATTAGAGTCTATGATTTCCACTGATGGAAACTGAACAATACAAAAATATTGATAATGTTTCAAAACCAGAATGGCCCACATTGCATTGGTATAATTAGCGTACGCTGCTTCAGTAACTTTTGAAAGGCTTCGTTCCTGAGCTGTCTTACTATTTTGTTCTGAAACGGTAACGTTATAATTCACATTGATTCTTGTTTGAATACTTATACAGTTTTGCGTGTTTCTGCAAATGTCCAGAAACCGATCCCTAAATGAATACCCTTTCAGGTACGGATCCAGTTGAGGACTCTCTGAATAATGCACGAAGTGGAAAGTACACGGGTTTAATAGTGCTACTATATTTAAATCCGTATTACAAGTGCACCTATTTACTGCAAAGTATATCGCGGCAAGGATCGTATATTGTATAGATAGAAAACGTTTGCAGTTAAATGAAACATTCATTTTGGACTCCTGGAAATCTATTTATTTCGCTTAAAAATTATATTTTACAGTTATTTTTGTCAAAAAGTTGTTAAATTTAAAGACTAAAAAATAAAAACATTTTAGGACTGTATAAATGTCTAAGTGATTTAAAGGAGATTTGAACTTCTCTTAAATGCGTGAATGCTTCAATAACTTTAAATTTGAAATAACATTGTAGGTTTTTAGTTTAGATTAAAAAGTAATCAAATGAAGGTTGAAAGGAAATATCTTCAAATGCTCAATTACTTAGGTCGTAATCACATTTTTTCTCCAGTTGAATTCCCAAGTGTTTAAGTTTCACTTCATTCTGGCTCAAAGTTTTGAATGGTATCTCTCAAAATATTGGTGAACAAAATAGAAGACAAGAATTACATGACGCTTTATTTTTTAAAGCTATTTTCAAATATTTAATTTTCTTCACAAGGTCAAAGTTTACACGTTTATTAAGGTGCACGAAGTGTATCCTTTCTACGATCGTTGTTTCAGTCTGTCCGTGGTCAAGAAAATGACGGCCGTCCGTTTTTTTCATAACAAACAGACCACAAGTGTGGTGCTGGTGAAGTTTTTTTAATTTATTATTAATATATTAATTTTAATTGAACAAAAATGTAACTAAAATAAATTAAGATAACCAGTTACAGACAAGCAGCCTGATGACGCAGACCTTTATTCGTGAAACCGGTTGCTGCTAAATAAAGAAAAATTGTGTTCAAAGTACTTTCCGGGAATTATTTTTCATAATTTATTTCATTCGGAAATTGTGGCAGTGTTTTCATCGTAGTATAGACGTGCGACACAAGATTTTAGACCATTTTTTTTGCCAGGAGTCCAAATCTGATGTCAGATTTCAAAAAAAAACTTTAAAGGTCTTCCGGAAAAGGCGGTTTAACCATATTTTATGTTTATCAGTTTTCCTACAAACCGTGCACCTTTTCCATTCCATTACATGGGGTTTATTAATATATATACATGACTAACTTGAATAGTCTATAAGCTTTTAATGATAAAACCTTTCTATTTGTTAAATCAACTGTTTGTTTTTTAATAAAAGGCATACCAGCAAGTTTTTTGCAATATTTGATTGGTTACAAAATGACATGCTACGCTTTTGCTCCATTGCTTGTGAAAAATTGATATTAGGATATTAAAATATGAAGTTAATTAAACTAATTATTTTGTAAAGTACTTGTGCGTGTGCATAAAGAATATTAAATTTTAGTAATTAGGTAATCAGCTTATAAAGTCACACTAATGCTGAAAAAATATATTTATGTACATGTACTTATAACAATTAATACAGATATTTAGGGTACTTTGACGAAATATTTTTACGCTATAATAGTTTTCCGCTACATGAGTTAAGTAAGAATAATTGCCCTAAATTAAAGCTTTATTTGAAAATATAGAATTTAGGAATATTTGAACATTAATATATATTTAATTAAAAGTAACAGGTATACTATGTTGATGGCTTACCTCTGTGGTTTATAGGAAACTAATTATAACTAGGGGTTTGCAGCCTTTCATGTGCCTTTTAAAACATATTGCCATATATGATATGATAACATTTGATATGTGTTTGTACAACTGAATGTGTAAATCTTAAGTTGTCGATAAAAACTATTTAAGGCCTATTTTGTATGTATTTAAGCTTTAGGAATTGAAAGTAGCAATTTTCTACTATCCAAATAACTACTGATGCAGCAAGCATAAAACCATACAATTCCCAACAAACTGCAACGTCAAGAAGAGTGACTGCTACAGGGTCAGTATCATGGTCCAACAACTTTTCAGGGAGAATCTTTCTGTGATCATTTGACAAGCCATGACTGTGTGCTTCTCGTAATTCAAACTCTGTACTAAGCCTAGCATAAGTTGGAAAATTAATTGATCCATCCAAATATCTATCAAGCCCTGCAAGTGAATCTGCAACTTCGTAGGATGATTGTAAAATCTCCTCCAAATAATATACAATTCCAGAACTATAAAGAGAACCTAATGATTCATATATCATCTCGTTAAAAACAGATTCCCGTTTAATTCTTAAGACAAATCGATTTTGAAATAAGGGTTCTTCATTATTCTTATAAATTATTCGATCGCCAAGCAAACGTGGAGAGTGTTGAATCCACGTTGTTGGCCGACTATCATCAAAACTTCCATAAAGAATCAGTAAATTTTCATTGATAAACGTATCCGTCGTTTCATTATTGCAAAAATACAGCTGATTAGTGCAAGGTTCCAAATACTTAAGTGGCGTGCTACTGGTAATATACGTCACTAGATCTCTTGTATTAAAGAGAGAAAAACTGTTTAGAAACTTTTGTAACTGTACTTTACTTGCGTTTTTTACATCAGTTCCCTGATACTTTTGCTGCATATTGAACCTTATTCCAGACGGCACGAGAAGTCGAAGATTCGATTTATCTTCTAAAGCATTTAAAATCTCGTTTAGCGATCCAGGTAGTTTCAAAGGATCAGGTTGTGCTGTTAAATGCGAGTATGATGTAGCAGTGTAGAAATTTCTCATAAAAATCCCAAGTGAAATCCACAAAATCAGATGAACAGAACATATTCTGTTACGCATCCAGCTTCCATTATCCTCCTGTTCAATTAGTGTTCCTACCAACCAAAGTATTATCTTGACTTTAGAGAATTCCCCATTACTTCCAATAGCCACCGCAAAAACTGATAAAAATGACAACCCAAATAGCAGCCAAATTCTCCAGCCAAACGGATAAAGGAGGGAGGTAAGTTGAGCTGCGAATTGTAATTTGCCTCTTTGTCCAACAATTATCAAATATTTTACTCCTCCGTTTTTCACATGCTGACCATATGGGAGATATTTGTAACTGTCGAGCCGTATGATTGTTGTATACCATTGCATTGACCAGCTAAATAATGGATAACAGTTCTCAATGGATATTGTACAGTTAAGATGTAGGCTAATTATATCAAGAGGGTCGAACCCATCTCGATCAAAGTCACTGTTTGTCTTTAATGGGAAACTGAATCCGGCATGATCCACAAAGTAAGCTTGTTTGAAAAGCGTTTGGAAATACGGATCACTAGACTTCTGTAAATTAGACACTAGTGTTAAGTGAACTTCTGCACACAAAGAAAATTTTTCAAAAAAGCTGTCTAAGCGACCACACTTTTATTTGATTTAATATCTCTTCTTATAGTGCCAACATAGAAAGAATCGCTAGTGACGTTCACAAAAATTAATTGAGTGTTGAGGTTCGCCGTCACAAATATATTTGGTAGGTGGCATCCAATTATGTTTGTGCGTAAAAGAGGAATCATTGCTAGAATTCGGGATGCTGGTAAAGCTTGCTTAACTTGTTTATAACTTTGAAGCCAGAATGTGTTATCGTAATATGAAGAATGTATTTTGCCACTGAAGTGTTCTATTGAAGGAAACTGAACAATGCATGAACTCTGGTATCTTTTCGGGGATAAAACTTTCTTCAAAGTTGCAACATATTTGTGAAAGGAAAAAGATGTCTGTTGGAAAATCAAACTTTCGGGATCGTTATTATTGTTCTCTTCTGTCGTATTTTCGAGCAGTTTTACTCTGGTGTGTATACTAACACAGTTTTGTAGCTGTAGTTTGCATAGGTTCAAGGCAAAATCCCGCAACGAGAAGCTTGTACGATTGCGGTCAACTGACTTTAGAAAAGGAGAATGTGAGAAGTGCAAAGTGCATGGTTCCGTTATTCTTATAAAATTTGAGTAACTTGCACCCCACGCTGCTTCAAAAACTACAGTAAAGATAAAAAATCGCAGAGAAACCATGTTGTAAGACTTAGTTGAAATTATCCGCATTGACGAATGAGATTGCGTTTCCTAAAAAATATATAAAAAAAAACTGTTAATCGAAGTCGGTTTAATCAGTAAACTAGAATGGGTGTACGACGTCTGGACTTCTAATGATTTAAAACAAATAAATTATTTCAAGAGTAGGTATTTTGATTACACTTGTTGAGAATTTATCTTTTCAGAGGGTATTTGTTCTGAACTTCGTAAAGCTACTACAACAATATCTTCCAAATATATTTCTACATAGCAAATCTCTCATATTTGCTCAGAGAGTTGAGAGGTTTGTAGTGCTGAGCTAAATTAATTCATAAATTCATATAAGAAACTTCCATTTTCTCGTTTATTTAACATTGTACTTCTACAAAGTTGAATTATAAACTGTTTTTGATTAAGAGCTTCACTTTAAAATATGAGTATAGGTTAATTGTTATGTGATGATTGTTGTACGGCGGTCAATGTGGCACTTACACATTAATTTGGATGGCACAGAGCACAATACAATTTAACAATCATTTTTGTCAATCTTCTATTCATGGAAAGTATTTGGTGCACGAATAATTTAATGAATGTTGGATTTCTATTAATTTATTCAATAAGTATTTAGATCAACTCTTTTATAGCTTACACCTCTAAAGGATTTAATTGGTTCAGCCGTTAAAGCGATGATCAATGTTTGATGACAAATTCGACACTGACTTTTAAATGGTTTTATTACATTTGTATTGACATTCAAACCGAAAGCTATCTTGATTTCTTATTTCACCTTCCACAATACATTTACGCAGCCTAGGGGGCCCGCTCATCGACGCTTTCCAAATGTTTTCAATCAATAATTACTTCAAGTCCTCTATGATTATTTTCTCTTCTATTGATAACCAGGGTATCAACAGCTTCACTCAAGAGTAAGAGTATAAGGTTGTTTATAATTTACATTAAAGTGAATTTAAAAGACTTTCCTAAATTGTGAATTTACCATAATAATGCTTCCGTATTTGTACCATTGGTATGATTATTTTTAAAGATTAATAGTATTTTGAGTCGAAATAAAACGAATTCACATCCTCACATATTATCCAATGCAAAAAAACATAAATTAAATGCGAGAGAAACGGTTGTGTGGTTTGCAGGAGGATGGATAACTTTTACGTGATCGGATAAGAATACATGCATGATCGAAATCTTTTATTGCCCCATGCTACTCCGCCACAGGTGATGTGCAAGCCCGCCAAACAAAAACAAGCTGTTGTTTGTATGGAATTTTCTTCTGAGCTCTCGTTCGTGTCCGTGTTTACATTCGGAAATTGGAATTATTTATTACCAGTCAGTGCCGCGGTAACTTGTAATTTAACTAAAATTATTTAACACGCAGACATAATAGTTTTTTTTCAATTCTTTGGCGAGGATTTTAACAGGAAACAGTGCAAGCAACGAAAGGATATCAAGGCAATTTCTGAAGGTTTGTACAATATTAATTATTACTAATTATGTTGTATGTAGTAGATGAAGAAATTTTTAATTATAATTTTTGGATTGTTGTGAATTTATTTTAATTATAATTTTTGGATTGTTGTGAATTTATTTTAATTATTTTGCTATCGGCTTACTTATCATTTACATGTGCAGTTTACAGTGAACTTGTCAGCAATGAAGTTTTACCTAGCCAAAGACATGGTTGTCCCGGTTAATCTGCGGGACATAAAGACTACATTCCCTTCGCCTCGAAACCATGGTTTTAATTCTTGCATGATTCCTTTCCCATTCAAAGAAGACGAGGAGGAAAAAGATTATTTAGAAATGCGTTCGAAGCTAGTAAACATGGCGAGTTCGAGGACCACAGCGACGATTCCTTTGTTGTAAGATGGATACGTTAATTATTTGATTATTTGAATTTGATTTAAATTTCAATCATAATTATGAGTTTGGATTGTCAAGTTTTTCTATTTTCTATTGTTGTCAATAATTAATATCTAGTTCTTTCTTCTTGTAGGAAGGATATGGCGATGTGGGAACTTGAGCTGTTCCTTGGTTGGAATAAAACACAAACATCGAAGGTCTTTGTTGGACTCCAAGGAGATCATCCAGGCAACATCTTGAAGGCTGTAAGCTTGTGTTTTGGCAGGAAGGCGAAGATTCAAATTGAACTCAACCTGGGTGGAGAGTCTCTATTGTTTGGTCCAGAATTCAAAATAAAAACAAAAGGTTAGTTTACAAACAAAGCAAACATTTTTTGCCGAACAAAGATTGTATTTTGGTTTTTTCTCCTTTTAAAGTACGGCTTGGAAATTATTTAATTTCAGAAGTACCATTGAATGTTCGACGGGGTGGAAATCGTACAGAAGACGCAACTTATTGCGAAGATCGAAACGTGAGGTTCTCTTATATTCCGTTGGTTTCTGCAACAATCATCATGGATGCAATCCAGCATAACACGACATGCACCATAACGGTGACCATTGATGAAAACAACGGGAATCCCGTGACTGGGACGACTGCTGCACCCAGTGGCTCCGTTGATCAAAGAATTTTAGAGGAAGAACTGTTCAGTGATGTTGTCATTGTTGCCAGTGAAGGGAAGCGAATCAAGGCTCACAAGAACTTTCTTGCTGCTCAAAGTCCAGTGTTTTTGGCCATGTTCCAAGGTGACATGAAGGAATCCCGGGAGAGTATTGTGAAGATACCGGACATGACAGAGGAGAGTGTTCGAGCAATGCTCAAATATATCTACCACGGCGACATCAAACCGGCTGAAGATTCCAGCTGGGTGGCTTTCGACCTATTCAGTGCTGGTCACAAGTACGATGTTCGTGGATTAGAGAAAGCAATGAGGGAGCTGATCATCGAGAAGCCAAATGGCGCTTTTGATATGGACGTGGCCGTGAAACTGTTTTTGTTTGCTCGAAACTTAACCCCGGTTGATGATGACATGAAAAGAAAGGCAGTTCAAGTTCTTCAAATGTAAGTTATTGGATTGATTAATATTTCAAAATTGTGATCCCGACTCGTTGGATACTGGCTTTGCGTAAATATTAAAATAGTTTTTAGTTAATCAATATTTTTGCTGCTTTTTTTAGGCATGCTGCTGGGGTGATGAAATCCTCTGCTTGCCAAGAACTGTTCAAGGCGGATGTTAATACTGGGCTGGAACTCTTTCAGTATGTGTTGACCACTTGTCGCATTGATTAGAAACTATCAATGTAATTTTTGTTAATTTAGGAGTACTCAATGTAGAGACTCGAGTTAATTCTTCACGAGAAAATTAAATCTTAAACAGTGAATTAAATTATATGTTAATGTTTTGTGGGCCAGGGTGTCAATGTAAACTTAGGTACGAAATAATTGTAGATAAGTGAAATTATGTAGATCTCGTTTGTCAATCATTGATGCCAAGTACTTAATCTTGATCTTATAATAAATTATGGAGTTCAGACGTTGTAGAAGGAATTATATGAATCCTACCATAACAAGCTTTTTTTAATACAAAACCCCTGTACTGTCTAAAATTAAAATTATTGGATTTCCCGTCCATTATCAAATGTGCATTCTGCATTTTTGTTTGATATTTTAAAAACAAAATTGAGTTTAAATTGGAATATTTTAATTAAATTCCCATCCCCATTCCTCAACATCGCATGGTATCAATGCTGCAGAGAATCATAGAAACGATTCTGTTGTTTGTTGGATGGAGGATTGAGTGATCAGAAAAAATATATGCATGACCTTTATCTTGCATTGCCCCATGCAACTTGCTGCAGGTCAAATGAATGCCCGCGAATCAAAAACATGTTGTGTTTTTATATGGATTACATTCTCCAGAAAACTTCAACCAGCAGCTTCCTGAAAGCTACAGCCGTCAGTTGTCGGGTGTGTTGTGTGTGTTTGGTTGTATACGTTCGAAAATCAGTGGTGTTTTTTTGTGTTTAGCCAGTCATCAGTCATCAAATTTTCCCAGTTAACTTGTAATTGTTTGAAAGATTAATTTGACACGCAAGCCATACCACATATTAAATTCTTTGAAGAGGATATTTGTATACGAAGCCGGAAGGAGGTTTAACGAGAAAAGGTAACAAGTTGATTGATGGAAGTTGGTGTACGATTAAAATACACATTAAATAATACAAGAAATAATTCTTTGAGTTAGTTAATTATTTTAGTTGTTCTTACGCCTTATTTTATCATTTACATGTGCAGTTTACAGTGACCTTGGCAGCAATGAATTTTTACCTTGCCAAAAACATCCCTGTTCCTGTTAATTTACAGGACATGGGGACAGAAGAAGGTGTGGGTCAAACCCAGGGTTTCCAGTCCTCTGTGACACCTTTCCCATTTAAAGATGACGCGGACAAAAGGGAGTCTTTGGACATGCGTTTGAAGCTGGTGAACTTGGCCACGTCTAGGTTCCAGGTCCAGGACAGTGCTCCTTGTCTGTGAGAATACATTTTACATGAGTTTAGTTGTATGGAATTCATTCGGCAATTTTGTGATCTTATTAAGTGTGTGGTATTAACAAGTTATTTTGTGTCATTTTTGTAGTAAAGAATATTATATTTGTAGTCTTACTCTTTGCATTGGTTGGGATTCGACGCACGGTTCGAAGGTATTTGTTGGACTTCATTCGAATCGTCCGGGTAACATCTTAGGGGCACTGAGCTCCTGTTTCGGTGGGAGGGCAAGGATTCAAATCGAACTGAACTTGGGTGGAGTGTCTCCTCTCTTTGGTCCAGAATTCAAAATAAAAACGCAAGGTTAGTTTTCCACTGAAAATTATCTTCGAATTGTATTTCGGTTTCAGGCTTTGAGAAGGCTAATTTAATAAAAACTGTTTTTGCGATTGTTTTAATTACAGAACTGCCAATCACCGCTGTAATCAACAAAAATACAAATGTTTTGGAAGCATGTCAGTTTGAAGATCGTGACGTCGTGTTTCCCTTTATTCGGCTGGTTTCCTCAACAAGTATCATGCAAGCCATTCAGAGCAAGACCACAGGTACCATAACGGTGATCATTGGCGAAGAAACTGGAACTAATGTGAGTGAACCAAGTCCATCCGCTAATCAAAAGATTTTGGAGGAAGCCTTGTTCAGTGACGTTGCTATCATTGCCGGCAACAGGACAAGAATCAGGGCTCACAAGAGTTTTCTTGCCGCTCAAAGTTCAGTGTTTTTGTCCATGTTCCAAGCTGACATGGAGGAATCCCGGAAGAGCATTGTGCAACTTCCAGATATGACAGAGGAGAGTGTTCGAGCAATGCTCAAATACCTCTACTACAGTGACATCAAGACTCCGGAGGAGGGAAGTTTGGTCGCTTTTGAGCTTTTTAATGCTGGTCACAAGTATGACATTCGTGGGCTGGAAGAGTCAATGCGGAAGCTGCTCATCACCAAACCGGCTGATTGGTATGACGTGGATGTGGCCGTGAAGCTGTTTTTGTTTGCTGGTAACTTAACGCCGGTGGACCATGACTTGAGAAAGAAAGCCATTCAAGTTCTTCAATTGTAAGTTTTTGTAGGGGTTCACTATCGAAGCAATGCATTATAGTTAACC
>JAQIWO010000511.1:0-13891 GCA_034695405.1 Entomobrya muscorum
CGATGATGATGAAGAGTGAAGTATTTATGAACGACTCGAGTGGGAAATGTTTTCTCGGCGCTCTCTCTCTTCTTGAATGTTGCAATGTCATCCTCGTGTTTCTGATGAATCAGAGGAGAATGAGGAGGTGAACCGGTGAAAGTCACACCACAGTGTATACTGAATAGAAGCAATTCTCCCGGAGATAGAGAGGAAGTTAGATGGAGAGAAATTGATGAAGAGTTGGAATATCGTTGATGCAATATTATTCAGTAGAGTAGAATAGTATATCGTCCTGTTGTTTAATTTCTGTGATATAATTTTTATTATCCAGACCGCACGTGCCCGTGTCGGAATGAAAAAGCGGTATGGCATCATCGTTAATGAAAGGAAGCGTCTAGGTATAGGGGATAGTTTTTGGTGAGTGTTCATTAAAAATAAGATATTATAACTATTTTACTTAGATTTGCCCTTAACAGAAGTAAGGATGCTGTCTTCTCGTCAAATATTCAAGGAAAAGTGAAGCAAGGGAAACGGTATGTCTAAGGAATCACGGCGATGGAACTTTCAAAAAAAAATTTAGTCTTTGCATTTTTATTACAAATCGTATTTTATTTTATTCGTTAAAATATTATAACATTTCTGGTGGTAAAGAAGACGTAGGAAAAAATGGGAAATTAAATTTTTTAGTATTAAAAAACATTTTCCAAATTCCGAGATTTTTAATGTGTAGTCGTTAGTATAGCGTTCATACGGGGTTCGCATGATAAAAAAAATGTTCATTTTGTGCTAGAATTTTTATTAATAACGTTTTTTATGTGTTTTGCATATGCCACCACATTCACATACAAAGACTAAAAACCTTCTCTTCTTCTTCTTTGCAAGTTAACTGGCTGTAAATCGGTGTTAGATGAAAGGGTGTGTATCGTAAAAGAAGTCGCCAAAATAATATTATTAAGAATTAGGTATGCAAAGGATTTTTATTTATTTATTTAATTATTAGTAATCTTATACGGAGGGATGAAAACTTTAGTGAACAGCTCAGAAGAGAAATGGTTTTCACATAACAAAATAAAAAATAGTCATTATATCATTGTAAGTGGCCATTAGCTGTGTTGTGGGGAAAAAGTAGGAGTTTTATGGGGGTTTTACTTATTTACTGTTTGAAACGAAAAAGTATTTTAATTTCGGGAAAAGTAGTAAGCTTTTCTGCCTGTTGAATTTTTGGTTAGTGTTCATAAAAAAGAGTGTTAATTGTAAGTATGAATGAACCGTATGAAGAAAGACCTAATTTCCAATGGGTTAAAAAAGTGGAAATTAAATTAGTTTGTGAAAAAAGTATTCTTAATGGGAATGAATGGCTTCGATCAGAATTTTGTTACAAGGGAGGCAAGAAAGTCGATTTTTTATTACGTGCTTTTGGCGTATGCTTTTTTGAATATTATTTTCTATGAAAAGTAATATGAAAAAATCGGTTATTTATGTTGATTGATTCAAGTGAAAAAATCTCTTATGAAAAATAGGTTTTTGAAAAGCTCGAGTAATAAGTCGTAAATCAAAGTAAGAGGAGGATGGAAAGAAACGAATATAGAGGATCTGAATCAACTCATAACTTTTTACAAAAATGTAGGCATGCCGTCACCGGCACTGCTTTTTAAAAAGATACTACTGTGTAGACTTTATATAAAAAATTAGAATGAATGGGGATATTGCAGATAAAAAAGAGAAGATATTTGTTTTTGTAGGGAGTATTTATTTGTAGCGAGGGTGGTAGAATCATTGTCTGTTGGCTTGGCATCGTAGATAAAAGTTGTACATTTTTGCTGGAGATAATTCTCCTCGTTTTTTTGAGGGATGGAGACAAAAAGGGGTGTGCATGGACAGAGTAAACTACTGGCAGGATTCTGCTTTTGTACGCTTTTGACTCGAATAATTAGTTAAGAATATGTTAAGGAGAATGGGAAGTTTTTTATGAGGTGGAGAAGGTGGTGAAATGTTTGGTTGTTTTTTCAGAAGAAAAAAAAAACTATTTCTCTTCGTTGACTTAATATGGTAATTCACGACAGCTGTGTAGTTTCCAGAGAAATAAATTTAAATTCTCGGATCTGATAGATGGCAGGAATTTTTTTTTGTTTTTGTTGGGACTTTCCTCTTTTTTGTGTGAACCGTGTATGTTTATGTTTAATGGTTTTTGTGATTGGAATTATGATTAAATGACAAATCATAACATATATGTACCGGAGCACGCACATATATTACAACAAAAAAACTGAAGCAGGATTATAGATGTTTTATTTTATGTATTATGTATGATATTAAGTTACCAAATGAATTGTTGCGAAAATCACCAAATTAAATAAATGTTTTTAAAATTTATTATTTTTTTCTAAATAAACTGCTACTTTAATTTAAAACAATCATAAACGACTCAACCTATCAAGAAACAACACACTACACACACCTTTTTCCTAAACTTTAAGCGTTCGTGTTACTTTCTACAGTTGGCGTTGGCACCATTTCCTCCGACAAATCCTCGACAACGCTTGGAGTATCTCCATTAAAAAATTTCATCTGAACGCATTCGTTTCGCAGGAGGAGGTTGAATTTCGCCGTCGTTTTCATTAGAATTATCATCATATTCCAAGTTTTGTGGAAGGAAAGCTTTCCCATTCTCCCCGCTACCAACGGTTATAGGTTCCACATCCTCATCTTCATTGAGCTCATCATCCTCATGTTCATGCAGATTACTAACTTCACAGTCACCTCCATCATCCTCATCGTATTCTACATCAGAGGACGGAGGCGACTCATCCGCATTTTCCTCTTCTACTACAACAGCTCTGTGACAAGACTCTTCCGAAAGTTTAGTGAATCGTTCAAACACTTCCGTTTCAGATTTTCGAAGCCTCGCGTTTGCCTCCAGTTTTGCTTTCAGCTCTTTATCCATTTCTGCGGGATCTAAGAATCTCTCATCCATATTCTCGTTGTCATCATCATCACCATTGATGATTTGGGGGATACGATCCGATTCATGAGAAGGGACGGGCTGACCAACTTTAGGGAGAAGGGCTAGCATAGTCATCTTGAAATCCTTCTCCCGACGCATCTTAATAATTTTGATGAGGTTTTCGAACATTTTTTGAGCTGTAAAAAAGATCTTCATTCATAAAAGTAAAAACACAACGAGCCGGGAATAATAAGCTTGAGTACTTGTTTTACTGCTAATCTTAAATTACCAGTCTGTAGGACTTTCTCCTCGCTGAAGCCCAAACGCTCTTGTCGGTTAACTTTAGTAATTATTTCTAGAACATCCGTGTAGTCGGGAGCAAACATGAATCCCTTTTTATTGACGAATCTCTCAACTTCAGTGTCAATCGCGTCGTAATTTGTGCCTGAAATTTAACAAACCACACACACTTAACTTCATTCAAATCAGCAAGCAAAAATAGTCACAATTCACAATAACGTAAATTGAAATCGAATGTTTTCAACTTTGAAATAAATACCTGCATTATGTCTCGATAAATCAATTCGCGATTGTGTGGGTCTCCCAGTGAAGCGATTACAACTTGATAGTTCACAGAGAGTATAGTATGCTTGGATCAATCTTATGTTTAAAAAACAACAAAGTCAATACATAGTTCAATGGTCCAATTTAAATTAAATAAGTTACAAAAAGCAAAAATACAAAAGCTTCTTTCCTACTTGGATTTATACTTGTCTCCCAAAATGTACGCGGAGTTGTGGTCATTCTCCAAGTCATTCAAATCTACGTCGGCTTCTTCCAGCTTTTTAATTTTCTTTTGTATTTTCTAAACCAAAATTGAAAAATATATATTAAATACTGAGAATAAAAATTAATGTTTTTATTGCTTAAAAGTAATTAATTATTGCTCTGATATCATTCCCATACCGCTAGTTCCTTTTCGTACTTGATCCTCAGTTCTGTTCTGTTCGTCCCTCTCGCCTGCTCTATCTCATCTGGACTGCCTTTCTCGCTAAGTTTCATAATTTTCAAAAGATCGTTCAATGTTTTCCACCAATGGTCTGTGTTGGTACAACGGAGAATATTTG
This sequence comes from Entomobrya muscorum, assembly GCA_034695405.1. Taxonomy (NCBI): domain Eukaryota; kingdom Metazoa; phylum Arthropoda; class Collembola; order Entomobryomorpha; family Entomobryidae; genus Entomobrya; species Entomobrya muscorum. The sequence goes on from JAQIWO010000511.1 coordinate 4,054, forward strand.
TGGCGTTTTCTATATTCTCTTTCAACTGGATATGGATGGGTCCGTGGAAATCTTTAATTTCATCATAGGCGGCGAGTACCTTTGTTCTCACTTTTTCCAGCCTGGATTTCGTGCAACTGCGAGGCTTCCGAGCACATAATTCATTGACGAACTGCAATAAAGCCAATTAATTTTGTTTAAAATTCAAACGAGTTAATTTTGTAATTGTGAACTTTTTAAAATTAAAATATCTACTCTTTCAAGGGCACAACGACTTTCTGCAGCGTAGTCCAAAGGTACAACGAATCCGGAGGAGCCTTCCGTCACAATAACTGTTTTGCTGCTACAAGGACTTGTGGTTGGTTCTGAGTCCATCACCTCCGCGTCCTCAGTTCTTGCATAAGTGTCTTCCTTCACATGGCAATCGTCTTGAGTTGAAAGGTCAGCATTATTCTCGTTTGGTCGTCGTGGGAAATGACCCCCATCGTCAATTACTTGGATGTCATCGTCACTATTCTCCTGAAGGACGGTGTGGTTTCTTCCGGAGGAACTGTGGTTATCATACTGGAATTCATAGTCATTGGAATCATCTTCGACTGTAACAACTGGAACATCACCTGAGACGCCTGGTGCTCGCAAATTCGAGACAGCAGATTCAACTTTTGGGGTACTAGTACTAATGGTCACGTTAGCACTTCCTTTCAAGGGATTTGGCTTCATCTTAAATCCCATATCCAGTAATGTCTCAGATTTCATCTGAAAAGATTAAAAAACAAATTAAAATTTAACCCAACTTTGTGTACTGAATGTCCTCACACACCTGAACTACTTTTTAAACCTTAAATGGACAAAAAAGAATTTTTACGAGAAGAGAAGACCTCCCTCCTTGCACACATCTTGCTCATTTGAGATCATTTAACAAAATATTTAAAAAATGGATTGAATAGAATGTTTAAATTATTATCATATTACTTGAATGAAAAGAACTTTTTGGTTTTAATTTCCCAACTTACTTTATCAGCACCACCCCTCTTGATCGATTTCCGTTTTGTCGACCCATCAGGAGCACACTCATCATCATCCGTGTCGGAAGACAGACAGACGATTTCAACGTCATTATCGTCGTTAAATAACTTATTATCTTTTTTTAGATGTAGCCATTATTTCGTATAACAATTAACTGTTAACTGATTGTATAAAACCACAGTTAAGATAGAAGGTAAGAGAATACCAACAATAATATTATCACTATTTCAGATCTCCAATAAAACTGTAATTTTACTCTAAAAGTCCTGCACAAGAAAGGCGATCAACCAAACTGATCATTGATTCATAAATTGTAAACTACTCTTCATCAAAATAAACTTTTAACAATAACACACCATTTAACTACTTGGATTTATACTTAATACCACTACAAACAACAGCTGACAACAAGACGTCGGCACGACGACACACAACACAATTTAAAAAATATTTTACTACTTGGGTGGCCCACAAGAGCAGACAAGGGACAAGCCCATGTCAGAAAACTGTAAAAATGTAGAAATGACGACAGTGAATGTCGTCGCGAAAACGAAATGGCTTGTAAAGCCAGAAACATGACTCTATCAGAAAAATAAATTATGCTCAAAGCTGTTTCTTGGCAAGTTTGTTTTGTTTTTAGGTAGACTCTCGTTCTTGAAAACAGACATCTCGAGCAGCAACCATCAACCGAAATTTCTCAATATCAAATACGAATTTTTCCCGCCACTCAAAAAATAAAATACAAACAACGCATTTTGCCCCTTTACTTTATTTAGATGCCTAAATATGCTATTTTCCAGTGCATTGCTCTCGGGGCAATAAAATTATAACAAAGGCCGTGACAACCGCGAACCGGCAACGCCTATGCTTTACAATTTATCCTTTAAATTAACTATAAAATATATTCATATAAATTATGCCTTAAATTATTGTGAAAGTAAAAGGTAGCGTTAATTATTTCAAATAGCATTTTAACTTATCATACTACAAATACATAATATACATTTACACTATTTAATTCCCATACTTATACATTCCATATATGCCTCATCACTCAACAAATTTAAGCAAAGCCATGCGTTTTCTCAACTTTAACAATTAGTTAGACTTACTTTAAATAGATTGCAATTAAAATGGTAATTAAACACTTAATATTTAAATGATTCTAGACAGGTCACAAAAAAATTTAAGCATATTTCTACTCGCTTTATGTACATTATAATTTTTTCTTGCAGACAACTGTATCAATGCATAATTATTTTTCAAACTCTGATCGTAAGCAAAGCATTGGTAATGTTGTCGCTCAGGACCTTCAAGTAGTTCATGGTTGATTCCTTACTAAATGCAAATCGACTTCCACAATTAATCGGCAACGGTTTCTGGGCAAGCCATAATCTTTTCATGCATGCCTGACGTCTTCCCTTATTTCTCATGTAGAAACTCTTCCGCTTGTTCCGAACCATATCCTCACTTTTCTGCCTAACACTTACATTGAGGTGCATCAGAAACAGCGCAAGTCCTAGACCTCCAATGAACGCAGCCCCAAATACAAGTACCAAAAAGAATGGCACAATCTTTGCGCAATTTACGGAAACCCAGATAAACACTATTAGATTAATCTGACTGGAAATGACCATGTACAAGCCGCAAGCGCAATACGATTCAGAACACCGTTGGAATTGCAGTTGAAGCATTGTGTATTCTCGAACTACAGCCAAGTCAGCGACTCCCTTTTTGCGGTAGTTCACCAAGCTTTTCAGATGTCCTTCGATAGACAGCACGAGCGCAAATAGGACGAACAGCAAGACCAAGAGATCTCGAACTTCAAGAATGAAGGAAGTAATCGACAGCATCAACGATGCGATCCATGATATCCAGTTTGTATTCGGACTCAACCCCAAGTAGTCAAAGATGAACAGCCAGGTGTCGCATTTGATCCGACGCATGAAAATAGGAGAAGGTGCAAATAGAAAAATTGAGCCTAGCATTAAGTACACCAAAAGCAAGCCTGCGTAGTCTTTGTAAATAATGGATTTTGATCTATTGATTTCCGTATTTTGTGCAACAATCATATTTGTTGCGTACATGAATATTTTACCACCTCTCATGACAGCCAGACGACAGAGTATAGTCATAAACAAGGACCATAACGTATTTAACATAGATATAATAATTTGCACGATTTCCAAGCCAGTTAGTATGTTGGGGTTAGGGATAAATAGCATGTGCAGAAAGATTCCACTTGTGAGTAGGTTCTGCGGAAGGAACAGGAGGATGTAGAATACAGTAGACAAAGAGAAGTCGGATGTTTTTGACAGTTGTATGTTTTTTGATGACATATCAATTTGCATGGACCCGTGTGGAAGATAGTGATATGTGAAACGGTAGAGCTTGCATGCATAAATGAAGAGTGGGGTAATCCAAGGATATGGGTGGATTCTATCACTTACGTCTTGCGTTGATGCCAGGTTCAGTTGGAACCGTGAAATATCGCCTAGAACTGATGCCATTTTTGGTGTACTAGAATTTCCTATTGATATTAATAGAGAGAGGTTCCTCTTTCCAAATTTTGAAATAACGGCGAAATTAAAAGTACTGACACAATTTGCTAAAAAAAATTATGCAGCAAACTTTTGCCAGGCTTACTAGATTCAAAAATTTACAATATAATTCAGAATACAGTTAATATATTAAAATGTGAATGCATATTTAGTTAACTTTACAGAATATGCTTATTGCGTTTGTATTGAAGGAAAAGGAACAATCTAACTGGTAAATTGCCTTTTGAAACTGGGAATGAGAAAGTAGTCATGCATCGACTCCATTAACATTTGTTTCCTTGATTCCAAGCGCAATTCTGCTCAAAATAGAACGAATGGAAATTTACAACTTAAATGAACCACAAGCAAGCGGAGTAAAAAAAAGTAGCGTAGCTTGTAGCAAGAGACGTAAATAATAGCAAGAATCTTATAATTACACAAGAACGCTGATTAATACGCAAGCACACTGATTTTTAAGTAATATTTCGCATTATTACGTGATAACCATGAATACTACGTATAAACAGATAAATCGTTATAACGGCCAAGTAGTATTTCAAATTTAAAAACTGACATAATATTTAGATTCCACTTAAGATGCAGTGTCATTTTGACACCCCACATGACATGTGTATGTAGATACCCACGTACTTTAGTATATAAGTCTCTAAACGTTAACGTTTTCTAACGGTTAAACCTAACTGATTTGGCAAATGTTCAAACTTGGTCCTACACTTGACCCAAGGTACAAGCATATCAAGTTTGAAGAAAATCGGCTCAGTAGTGTCCAAAAACAACTTGCGACGGAAAGACAGACAGACGGAAATACAGGCAAACACACGCAAACGCGCAATAATAGTTCACCTTTTTGAAACAAAAATGTCAAATTTGAAAAACTCATCTGAAAAAAATTATTTGAAATTTGGAAGTATTTGGAAAATAATAATCCAAACAAAAAATATAGAAAAATAGCGAAACACAGGAATCCTACAAAATACTTAATGTTTAAAAATCATTTAAACAATTAATTAGTTCTCAACTGGAGTGTCAAAGTTGTTACAGTATAATTACCCAAATAAACTACTTTCATAACCTTGTAAGTTGTACCTATGGACTTATAAAACAAAATTAGCATGTAACCCAAATCAAGTTTAATACTAGTAATAAAATTGATGAAGATATGAAAAACTGTTATCTTAAAATTCGATTTTAGAATCAGCGATACAAATACATGTCATCTATTTCAGGTTACCGTTTTAAGGGTGGTTTGATCAACGTTGAAATTGCGGTAAATACAGACAAATAAATTCTACTTATAAAGTGATTCTATAAAAAGTCAATCCGTTTATTTTAAGAAAAGATTATTTTTTGACCTTTAGTATTCGATGTTAGTTGGACTAGCAATTGCATGATTAAAAGCTATTAATTCATACGTAAGCAAGAAAATTGTGAGGAAATATGCATATAAGCTTTACGTATAACTTTATGAAGGTTAGTTCTCAAAATCTTGGGACTATTCCCCTCCCCCTTACACTTTTATACCGTGCCTTTGTTTAAAAAATGAAAATTTGCAGGATGCCAAGGAACAAGAGAAATGTCAAAAGAAAAATTCCTAATCTTTTTTGAACATCGACAAGACGACGTTATTTGTTTGACATACCTGCCTGTAACTTTAATATTCGTTTATAAACACACGGTCGGTAACTGGGATTTATGGCTTGTCTTCACGCATTTCGTAATGAAGTGTATTAATGAGGGAAACTGGAGGACTTATTATCACCCGTTTAATTTTCTCACTATTTACTGAACTAAAAATTAGCATTTATTTCCCTCCGCTACCCCAAAAAACACAAACCGGCAGAAATTTGTGTCGTATAAGGATAAAAGAAATCAAGTTGTTGAAAAAGGAATTTATTGTCATTTGAGGATTAAATCTTTGAAGATTATTTTCATCCCGTTATATGTACTACTATATTCAGTGTACTTTGTTGTTTGAGTGCAAAAAGATCCCAGTAGATTTTAAACCGTAAATCAAGACTAAAATAGATAAATGCATGCAGATTTAAAACGGAAGCAGCTTGTGATCTGCGACGTATATAAAGTTATTTTGTCAGACTAGTAATCTCATTAAAAGTCCGGAAAAAACACCAAATCCCCTCAAAACATGATAATATTTTTTAAAGCTCCAATAATTTTTAATGTTTAAGAGAAAGGTGTTTATCAGCAATTGCGTACATGAAGTTTGCTACTTGAACTCACAGCTACAGTCACTTTTTTTGCTATCAAATCATAGCAAAACAGAAATTCCTGCAAAATAACAGAGGGAGTGTTTAATCCTTTAAAAAAGCTTCTGGTCACGAACTTGCCTCTTCCACCCTTTTCTTCTGCTTCAATCTAATCCCTTTTCACGGTGAAAAACATGATAATTTTCTGACTAATGCCCATTTCATAACACTAGTTACGTGATTATTATGACTAAAGTCTAGTCCAGACCAATATTAAGTTTTCTCAAAGCGTACGTTTACAAAACGTAGCTGCAAGGCTGCATATATCTATAAGTAGTTTTTGTATACTGAAGCTGAAGTCACGAAAAGAGTTCAAGCCAGTGGAAAGAACCGTGTTTGTGTGTGGAAGGAAACATGTAGTATAATATGTGCTGCATTTTAGAGCCATCTGTACAGTTTATTTTCATCGCCTCAATGATAGCTGTAGATGAATCGCTACTTGTATTGTTGGTTATGCCTCTCGCAAAGTTACACATCACCCCATAATACTCCAAAATTATAATGATGTTTGTTTCATCATTAGAATATATGATTGCATATAGTTTTTCCGGTTCCTTATTAAGATCAAACGAAACTGAAATTTTATGGGAGCAAGAAAGCTGGGTGTGTTCTCCAGAGAGGAAACAATTCTATGTACGTAAATAATAAAAGGAAAGTTCTAAGCAGCAGCTTACTGATATTTATACTACATAATATGCTACATGTGTATGCGTTCTTTAAAAAAGATAATGAGTTCTTTCCAGTCAGTCAACCCTATTTATTTACTCGCTACGTAATCTTGTACCATAAAAAAGTTTTAGCGCACTGACTGATTGTGAGTTTGCAAAACATGGCACTTGATGTACGAATAACATTTTACGCTGTGGGTTTGTACATACAACAGTTCATTCTTGCTTTGGCTGATATTCTTCCTTTAATTAACACTCGCGAGCCAATTTTTTCGCCTCATTCTCATAAAATGCTTAATAATGATGATTAGTGATCAGCTCACGTCAGAACACACTTTTAATTAAGTTCTTTAGAACTGCATCGACTGTTTCTCGGCGGAAGAGTTCCCGCTTTGTTTAGATTCTCATGTTTTAAAGGAAAAGTAACCTTTTTGATGCCAAAAAAGAAAATTGTACAAGAATAATAGGAGAATGTATGCTTTGTATGAAAATGTACAATGTATCCTTCAATCCATTTAAAGAACAATGTTAAAATAAAACGAAAAACTGGGGTTCCCCTTTTTAAATAAAGAGAATTCTAACCCAAGCGAAACTAAAAAGCTGGCACTGTTCCTAACTAAGTCACTATACAGGGTCACTACTCACTGCTCACATTTAAATTTGCCCCAGATTCTGGAAGGGCGGACAAACAGGAATAATATTACATGCTCTCATTATCATACTTGTTTATTTGTCAAAATTCTACTCGTCTCCCTCCCAAAAGCATAATTTCTTTAAACAACTTTTTTTGTTGACAAAAGAGTATGAAAACTACTGTGATACTTTATAAGTATACTTTATTCACTAGATACATTTTCCAATCTGCTACATCCTGTTTTACACTTTGTATTTCAACTTCCATCATATCGTAAATGTCAAAGAATGGAACTATTGTTTTAGAAAAGATACTGGAAATGTGTACTGTTATGTGTACAGTTTCTTTTATACATTAAGTTGAGTCGGATGCATGCTTATTACTAGCCTCAAGAGTGTCATGTTTCACATACAGAATGGACAGAAATTGCTCCACAGGTTCTCTTTCTAGAGAGTTTCACCTTCAATGCAGACTTATGTTCCCTGCATTACTTACCCAGTAAAATTGCATAAGAACTCTGGAGTTCACATGTATGTTCATAAAAAAGAATAAGTATTGTATGCTTGGGTATTCAAATATTGTAATGGAATATGTAAGGATTTAGAGAGACACATGGGTGAGCAGTGAGGAAGATATTTATGGGTTAGTCCTGCAGGTAGTTGCACGATAGAACATTCGTTTTCATCACGCTATCCTTTTTCAACAGTGAAAGTATATTACCAGAAACTAAGGCACACGGTGGTGATGGCTGTATAAAGTTTTTTGTTGGGCCCTTCGGTTCAATTTTACTCTAGCTGCCATAATGTCGATATCCTTGTATCAACTATACAGCTTTGACAAGTATTTTGAACCCACAAAGTATACATATATCTTGGTGGAAGTATAAATTCACTTGTGTTTCTCATACTAACTTCCTTGTACTAACATTATTATTTAACAGTCGTACAATGTAATGATGTATTTTTCTCTCTGATCCAGCAATAGCAATTTATAATTACGACTATTGAGTGATTTTAGTTCTACGTTTTATCCTATTTTATCAACAGAAAGCATAAGATGGTTTTCAGAAGGTACACGCGAGTGTGTCTCAAATCATTTAAAACGAACAATAATATTACCAAATATCATTGAGTTTACTTCACTGTTGCTGGGTTTTAAATTTGAAATCAATTTGAAACGAAAAAGTATTGTTTCAGGTTATTTTCTATTTTCAAGGGCAGTAAACTTGTTTGCTTACGAATCTGTTCGAATGTAAAATAACCCAAAGTATGTGATGGAGACTGAAAATGGTACTTCTAACTTACACGTTGAACGCGTAATCATAATACTTGAGGTACCTTCCAAAGGACAAAATAAAAAGTAAAAATGGCTGAGCTAGTCAAATGTAAAGAATTTAGGCCTTTGTGGAGAAAGCGTATTGAGAAAATCTTTCAGGTACAATAGAAAAAAACGCAAGGAAAACACTTGAACACTGTGTGTATTTGAGTATTACTTTGGCTATAACCACGTCGGCCATAAAAAGATAATAAAACGGGCAAGATGTGACAGTTAAGTTTATGAAAACAAATGCAATATACAGCACCAATATTATTGTTATTATTGACTATCCTAACAAAGCTTTTGTGAATTATTGCAAATATGTTTTTCAGTAAATCTATTTATTTTCGAGGCTATAAACAAATTGGTAACATATCATGGTTTAGGATATAGCAGCTTCATGAACACAATCTTTATAGCTCTGAATCCCACGTTTACAGCCCAAACATTGACAGTTCTAAGTTTTAAAAATAGTTGTGTCCTTGTGTGATGTACTCCTTTTTTGTGTGTGGTGTAATATCCAATAAGGAAGCAAGCAACTCTTGATGATAAAATGAACCATAAAATTTAATGGTTTAAAACCTCAAAATTTGCTTAGAAAGCTATCAGCTAGAGTTTATTTACTGGAAAATTTATTGGACTGCATAACACTTTTAAAGCTTCCGTTCAGTACCGTTTTCCGTTCGTACAAGCCATCACTTGTCACTGTACTTTTATGATTTAGTAAAAAATTAAGACTTGATCGTTGAAGGTTGTTTTTTTTTCTTCATTTTATACTTAATGCTTTTTATACCAAAGGTTGAATGAAGGACGGTCAAAAATTAAAATACTAGAATTCACAATCAATAGGAGTGCATGTTAACATTTCTAGCGGTAGGCTATACTGTCATATAAGATACTACTTTTCGAGACAGTTTACATACACTTTGTGTTTCCTTTCATTTACACGAGTAAACGACTTGATTATATTAACTACACCTTTTCTGTTTCGGTATGTCAATGTTCATTATTAGCAGGTCTATACGTTGGAAAAAAAATTACGAAATTAAGCTTAGGTTTGGGCCATGCTATGCAGGTTTGTTACAGAATTTGAACGACAAAATTAGCAGGACTCTTTTTTGTTTAACCAAAGAATTTTGTAGCTACGTTTTTAGACGTTACTTCTAGTACGCAGTGCTCTATTTTATATTGTACAGACCGGAAAATGTCAAATCAGCCATTTTTGAGAGCTCATAACTTTTCATTGTGTTTCGAGTTTCATAGCAGAGTCTCCTCTCATGCACCTAACTTATGTATATACGCTAGTCCCGAGCGGAGAAAGACCCTGTGTAGATAGAAAGTTTAGTATATTATGCGTTGAAAGTTTATCAAAAGAATAAACTTTTATGC
>JAQIWO010000512.1:0-13879 GCA_034695405.1 Entomobrya muscorum
TTTTAACAATTTAACTGCAGTTTTATCAGTTAAGTAACAGTTTTAACACTGTTTAGTTCGCACTCACGCTACTTTTCTATATTTCGTTTGTTCGGTTTATTTTTATTTCTAGATGCCTCTCTGATCACTAAAATCCTTTCTTTTATTTTACACACTACATTGCCAACAGCTCTATTTTAATATTGTCTCGTACGCAATTCTATAAGGGACCATTCAAACCATAAGTTACCAACCAGCAAACATTCTTTAGGACGAGCCAGGATCTACCCAAAATAAATCCTTTATGAAAAGAACACATTTATTGGTCGACTATATAATTCTCGTTCTCTTCTTGCATGACTTTATGCGTGAATGATTCCAAACAAATATCCGTTCACGCACCCGTCTTTCTACCCTTCTTTGTTTTTGAGTGGGCACCATATGATCTCCCTTGAACATGAAAAAGGCATATTGTGAAAAATCGATTGCATGGGTAATTCATGTATACATTGCTACCTTTCTGCAGAAATAACAATAATAAAAACAGATGCATAGACGGATAGATTAGCAGTGTTGTTTGTTATTTAGCTTGTTCATTGAGCAATAAAACGTTTTTAAAAGAAAATATATTGTGTCTTTTTAACTGAATTTTATCACTGGCTCATAAATTTGATGCAAAATGAAGTTAAATTTATCTTATATATTCTGCAACAAGAAACAATCATGTGAGAGAAAGCTAAACGATCACATTCTTCGGCATGTTGGAGAGAAGAGATACAAGATGAAGTGTGCAAAAGATCACATTCTCGAAGTGGAAATTTAAATACACGCAGAAAACCTACACGATCGCTTATAAAGTATTTGAATGTAATTTTAGTCAAAAAAACATTTACTACAAGTTCATTTCTTAGAAAGTCATCAAAAAATACTTAGTGTAGTATAAAACTTCTAACGCGAGTATTGCCACAAAAAATTTCTCACAAAACCCGAGCTTATTTGTCATGAAAGAGTGCACGCAGGACAAAAGCCGTATAAATGTGACAAGTGCGAGAAATTTTTTATGGTTCAAATGGCACTTCGGAGTCACATGGATGTACATACTTGAGAGCGGCCCTACAAATGCGATGATTGTGGACTAGCATTTCAAATTTGGTTATCTAGATCAGTTCATCAGAAAAGGCACACTGGCGACAGAGAGCGGGAAATTTTTTCCGAGTTGCACCATGGGGTCATAAATTACATAAATTATTGCCTGGTTAAAATATACGTCATAAGAAAAAAATGATAAACAGGGTTAGGATAACTTGTTAAATAATTATTATATTACATGTTTTTCATTGATTCACGATTTTTCATCGTATTCGCATTTCCGAGTATTGTGGGCATCAATAATACTTGATGTTGTTTTAAAATTTAAACTAGCAATTTTTTAACGTTTTTCATAATCTTCGAAATATAATGTTCCAATGGTATTTAAAAACAATCATAAGACTCGGCGAGAAGTATAAGCATATTTTTTGGATTATGTAAATGCAGAAGTGCAAAAATATTTATAACAATAAATTCTAAATTTTTTTGTCAGTTCAAAAATAGTCTTTCCTCTCAATAATTTAATTTCTATTATCAATTGCATTATTTTTATTAAAAGGCGGATATCGATAGAGCAAATAAATCAGTTACTCATACTTAGTCTACTTGTGCAGTATTTATGAGAACGTGGTTGCAGTAAAATTGTGTTGTGTAGTCATAAATGGCTTATGATATCTAATGCAGCTTTGAAGAAAAGACGGATGCATAATGAATCAATAATAAACCTGAAGCTGAGGAATTTCAAAAGAGTCTTGTCCCCTTCGCTTAAGGAATGCTTGAATAAAATATATTTTACATACATACACAGAATTGTTTTATTTTTATTTTTGTCGTTTCCTTTTTTTGTCAACAAGCGAAAAAGGGTGCCGTGTCCAGGCAGGGAAAAAGGTAACATCTTGAGTGTATAAACACATTTAAATGAAAATAAAGGCTTTCATCCTACGGTATAATTTCCTTCTGCTAACAAATTCCCCTTACATTACAGGAAAGGCTTTTATTACATTGTATTATTCGCTTCACAATAGATTTGTAACTAAGCAACAGTTTCAGCTTCAGTAGTACACACGCTGATGATAAATTTTCTTCAGGGTTTTTGTAATCGTATGTTCCTCTGTCAGTACGATTCTATTTACGGAGCAAAAACAAGAGTCTTGAAAGCAAAACCATACATCATTTTTAAGACAGTTTATTATTCTATGTGGCACATTTATTTGTTTTTCAAAATTACAGTTGATTTGGAATTAAAATGTTTCAACACGGAATAAGCAACCCAGTGTTTAAAGGCAGCTATAATTTAGCAGTCAGACCACCAACCTTGTTCTAGTAAAAGGTGAATTAATGCCCGTCCTATTCATTCACAAAAAATACATCGACTTGCTCATCATCATCAACGTGGTTAAAGAAAAAATTGAAATCTCAATTGCCGACAAGACTACAATTGGAAATTTTGGATTACAAAATTTAAAGAGGGTTCTTTATAAACCAAAGTTAAAATGAAACATGAAAATTTAATTGAATAAACGGATTTCTAGTTTTGAAAGTTTTCTTTGAAAGGCTCACAAACTATTCATTACAAAAATCAGTGAAGATGGAGTTTCCTAATACTTGTGTATTTTGCAACAAAAAATTCTCATACCAATCCCATCTTGAGCGTCATATACGAAACCATACGGAAGAAAAATTGGGGAGTTGTGGCACGTGTGGGAAATCCTTTTCTAGAAAAGATACGTTGTGGAATCACATAAAAGCTCATCAGGGTGTTAAAAACCACGGTTGTGAGCTTTGTGGCAAGCGTTTTGTTACCAGCAGCAAACTGTTAGTTCATGTAAGGGCCCATATAGGCGAAAACGGCTTATTGAAGTATAACGTCTGTATTTTAAATATTATTATTAATAAATAAAATTGTTAGCGTAGAGAAAATAAATTTACAAAAACATTGGTTTATTTTTAGTCTAAAACCGACATTAATATTTCATCAAGCTCAGTAGCAACATCAATTTATATATCTTTATTAAGTAGTGGAAGAACCACACAAACAAATAATTCATGGGTATAAATTTCCTGGAAATATAAAAGAAGAAAGGTGTTAAGGTGAAGGCCACTGGAAGGGATGCAACCCAAAATGTTTTTATCCTCGCACCTGTCTGCTTACTCTACTGACTTTTATTTTGTTGCATTGAGATTTACGAAAATACAAGTGCTGTTCATATAGGTATGTACCTACTTGCATAAGGATTGTTATGACGATGATGCAATGTTCTTTTCTTTGTAAAAGGAAAGAAAATCTGCAGACGGAAATGATATATAGTATATACCTATATAATTTGTGTGTTGTGTATTTGGTTACTTTTTCTCTCAGAAAGCCCTAAGCATAATACCAACTCACCAAGTCAAGGCCAACAAGTCAATGCATTTCATTTGTTTTTCTACCTGTTTCTGAAGCATGGAAAGAAGTTCATTGCTACTTTCATGAGCCACGGGAGCAGTACAGCCAAACTGCTCACGGGAGTAGGAGCTCTTTTTCATTCTCTCTCGGTGTTATTATTTTTTCTTAATAAAACCCAATTTACAGCGAGAATTTCTCTTCTTCTCATCAATGTTGACATACAATCAGATGTTTTTACACGAGTAAATAACACGATTTTTGGCATTGCTTCAAAGAAACACAAAAACTCCCAGCAAAAAAGAGTGAACAATTAACCTAAAAGATTGCTTCTTTTTAAAAGCACATTTCCTTTCTTTCAAGGATGATTTTAAAAGTTTTTGTGTATGTTTAAAACGTTGGTGAGTAATTGTTTGCTTAAATTCGAATTTCTTGAATAAGTAACTTCAGTTGAGAAATAACAAAAAAGTTAAACAAACCAAATTTACATCCCCACTTTTATTTCTCGATAAAATTTTCCCGAAGCAGTCACCCTTTACAATAAAAAATGGAGCAGAGTCTTCGTTGTGTATTCTGTGAACAAATTTTGAGTACAAGGAACAAGCTGCACATTCATATTTTAGAACATGTCAGAGAAATGCATTTTGGCTGCAACCACTGTGACAAGAGATTTGTTTCAAAGGACCGCTTAATTTGTCACAAACAGAAACATTTGGTCATTACGCCTCGTCATAATTGCGAGATTTGTGACAAGAGTTTCTTTAAACCCTACCTGTTGGAACAGCACATGAATATCCACACCGGAGAAAGACCTTATAAATGTGAAGTTTGTGAAAAGTCGTTCGGTAGTGTTCAACATTATCGTAGACATTTAAAAACCCACGGTGCCAGGGAAAAGTCATTTCAATGCAATCAGTGTGAAAAATGTTATTTGTCCAATGAGAATCTAAAGAGACACATTGCATTACATGGAGAATTGTTTCATGCTTGTGAGCTGTGCGATAAAAGATTCATTGACCAGAGAAGTATGTTGCTGCATTTATCTTCCCACACTGGCGAAAAACCGTATAAGTGCGAGATATGCAACAAGTCTTTTTCCACGAAATCGGCTCTAAATAGACACATGCAAATGCACTCAATCAAAGAAAAGAATGTCAAGTGCCGTCAGTGCAACAAGCTGTTCAAAACAAAGAATAGTGCTTTATGCCACGAGCGAATTCAACATGGAGAAAACAAATATCAATGTGGATATTGTGAAAAGCGTTTTCGTACCAATGCTTTTAAAAAGCTACACGAGCGAGTTCATACCGGGGAAAGACCATACCAGTGCAGCGTCTGCCCGAAAGCTTTCAAATGTTCTTCAAACTTGAGTGTTCACATGCTCACCCACACGGGTGAAAAGCCGTATCAATGCAACATTTGTAATGCGGGATTTGCTGATAACAGAAGTCTCAAAAGGCACAAACTTGTACATGAAGTGAGAATAGAACAAATCTTTCAATGCATGCGATGTACCAAAACGCTAAAAACTATTGAAGGTCTGAGGCTTCACAACAAGAGGATTCACTCGGATAAACAAAAGTTAACATTCAAGTGCGAAATCTGTCTGAGAGGTTTTAAATCAAATGGAGAGGTGAAGCAACACATGGTGAAACACACGGGCGAGAAACCCTACACGTGCAAACAGTGTAATGTCTCATTTTCTCGGATAAGTCATGTGCGTCGTCACGAAGAAAGATTTCACATGAAGAAAACGCTACCATGTGCATCATGCGACAAATATTTTGCAACACAGACCACCCTCAGGAACCATATGCGGATTACTCACAACAAGATACGACGGCATAGCTGTATATTTTGCGAGAAGGAATGCTCTTCCAATGTACAACTTCAAGGTCACTTGCAAAGCCATACAGGAGAAAAGCCCTACTTTTGTGAATTATGTGGCGCCGAGCATTGGTCATCACACAGTCTGGGAATGCACATCTCTTCTCACACCGGGGAACGACCATACAAGTGTATGGATTGTGACATGTCTTTCATGACACGTGGAACCCTGCGCTCACATGCCCGTTTTCAACCGAACTGGTTAAAACACTACCAGTGCGCCTTCTGTCAAAAGTTTTATCGACAGAAAAAGCAACTATATAACCACTTGAAGCGGCATATAGGGGAAAAACCGCACACTTTCTGTGACAAATGCGGTGTATTTGTAAGCGATCTTATTATGTGGAAGCATGCCAAAACTCGTCGTCATGTAATCGCGTGTAAGCAAGCTGAAGAAAAGAAAATGGCCCACTCGAAAAACCAACTCCTTGGTTAATTGCATGCAACAATGAAAATATGTTTTGCTGTTATTTGTATGTCCTTTATAAAAATATATTCTGATAAATAACCTAAATAGCTTATGCATGTTTCAATACAAGTTTAGTAGATTTTTGACAGAGCATTTCTTATGAGCCTACTATCAATTATGGGGATCACGCATGCCATAAAATCCATATTTTGTAAGCTCTAACAACATTTATTTATGAAAAGAAATTCGTATGATGTTCAAAAAAGTATTAGTCAAATCTCCAAAATAATAAATGTTAGAGTCCTGATGTACTTTAAGCTAATACGGAGCTACTGTTTAATGGAATATAAATGCTAAACAAAATTGGTACATAATATAAAATTTTGATTTTCTATATGTTAATAGCTGATGCAATTTCATTACGCATGTACAACTTTTTCCTTCATATTTTTAAACATGCATTATTATTTATGCATGTTTTTTTATTTCAGTATTTTAATTATTGTTCGAAATGATTTGATATTAAAAAATAAAACCCAGAATTGTACTTTTGGTTGGGAAATGATGATATAGTATTTTTTACAGAAACGCGAATGGGTAAATCGTAGTTTTCTATAAGTAGCCCAAACCAAATATAATAATTTGTTTATTCACAAGTCAGAATGATATGTGAAAAACTTTTCAAAGAAATTCATAATAAAAAATGTGACCATTTTTTACGTATTCGCAAGTCAAAACAAATTATGAGCATCAACCAGATAGAGATTTTATAATGTGAGCGATTATAGTTTTTTCTCAATATTATGTTCTACATCGTGAAACAGCACAACTCACTATTCTTCAGAAACAGCTTCTGAAGCCTTGGCAATTATCACATCCGGCAAACCAGTTTTCAACGGAAGTGGACTTCATGTAGATCTATGAAGTGCCCCTTTGTTTTTTCGTTTTATCTGTATCGTCCATTATCCAGTATATACACTAGTTTCAAACCACATTAAACCATCTCGCACAATCACAGGTTTTTTTTAAATCGTAATGGAGCAATTCAGCTCACAATATTCAAAACTGGGAATATATATTTGCATTAAGGAATGAACCAAAATACGTTTATAATGACATGTACGAATACGGTTAGTGATTGGTCATCAAGAGAGTACAACGAATTAACTTATTAATTTTAAGATTGCATTGGCCCCTTGAATATAGCACTGCGAATGTATTACAGCATGTGAATCTTATGTCTCGTGGCTTAAAGTTGGAACGTATCTCGCAAGGTTCAATGCCATTTCACACACAATTTTCATTTTGAGATGCGGCTTCATTCTTTTATCACTTCCGTGGCACTAAATTCCCACGTCCCTTTCGCTTCAGTGGCGATCAAGAGGGAGGAACTATATTTTTTCTACTCGCTTGGGAGAGTGGGAACTATATTTTTATGTTACTTTGCATAGCCCGACGAGTCTTAATTTACGTGATTTAATACACATACCGTTTTTACAGCTTTTGACAGGAATGCTTTTGATTTTCCACTGATACTTTATAGTGTAGACGGAGAAGTCAAAAGTCCACAAACTTAATTATTGTTTTGGTTTTTACACAGGAGTATTATAATGTATTAGTTGGATTGGCATTGACAGGGGAAAAATTGAAAATGAACTTTGATTTGAGTAAATCCAGGAATTACTCAGTTTATAAATATTATCTGTTTTTTGTGTGAAAAAGCAGATGCATGGGGTTTTGATGAGGCTAATTGATTATCAAAAAGCCCCAAAAAAAGATGTACTATTTCACCTGTAGTACGCAATAAAACAATTTCTTCATAAATGTACAAGTGTTGAATGTAGTGTTCTCAGAAACTCTCGGGTACCTTTACCTTTACAAGCAGCACGTTTCATTAAAATTAATTACACAGGAAAAAACGTGAGTCTTTGAAAGCTTATAAAAGATACACGGTTTTCCTGCAAAAAATATACCCTCAAAATAACTTTTGTATTGACCTTTACTGTGTATGCGTGCATAATAATAATAAGGGTTTTATTGTCATTAATATCCTCAGTAGAGGTTGTTACATTAAAGACATATTGACAAAAGTAAAATCATTTTGTTTCAATCGACGAGTTTAGCTTGGATAATCGCTTATTCAATACAAAGACTTAATTAACTCATATAAAAATATCATCGTCATTTACATTGAAATTATTTAGAGAGAATTCATCACATTGTTGATTGAGAAAAAATGCATATAAATATTTTTTAAATTGATTCAGATTAGAAGTATATTTTGAAACAAATGACTCAGGTAGTTGAAGTCACATATTTACACCTGCATACTTTAATGTTTTTTGTCCCCATTTAGAATTACATTTGATACTTGGTTGCTTATAGCTATTTGATCTGGTTTGTTGTGATACATTGAATGAAAAATCCAAGTAGTTACGAAAGTACCCATTATAAGTCATATACGTAGTCTTGTATACCATAATAAGAAATTCATAGTTTAGTTTGTACTTAAAGTATAGCCATTCTAATTCGTAACATATTTCTTCACTGATATAATCAAATTTTCTTTTATTATAAATAAATTTAGCAGCATGTTTAACTATTTTATTAATACTTTTTTCAATTTCAGGATTGGAAGAGTATTCGTATTAAAAATAGTTTCAATTTAATAAACGTTTTCAAAAGCTTGATAATAGTTTTTCCGGTAGGGTTTAGGGAAGTTCGGAAATTGACCACAGGGTCAGGGTCAACGCATTTTTGCAGTGTTTGACAGAAAGGAAACTGTAACAGGTTAAAGCTGCTGGGATTGGGTCCGTACCGCGAAAGCAAAAACAGAGGTATTATACTTTGTATCATTTGTCTATTTTGCGGATTAAAAATAAATTCAATTTAATAGTTGAATGGAGAGGGATGAATCATTTTACTAGAACAGAACACTGCAGTTTTTACAATAATTACTGCTTGATGTTTATTATGTCTGTTTTACTTCGCATTTAGGATTTGTGACTAGAATATTTGTTGCCTGCCTGCGGAACCAGACATGGAGGAAAACAATGCGGTGGAAGAGGCTTCAGGGTTAAAAAAATGCACCGAAGCGACAAAAGAAGAAAATGGATGCTCCAATGGATGCTGATGGTAACAGGGAAGCAGTGCCAAAAGTTACAGCTGGAGTTTCAGAATCTTTGAATCATCATCAACATCATTATCAATAGTGGTATATATTTCCGAGACTTCGACCTGCGGGCGTCCCGCGGCTAATTATGAGGGTCACTCAGAAGAACATAGGAAACTGCTGGAGGAAAAGGATGCTCAAATTACACTTCTGACGGCAAAAGTTAGCCACTTGGAGTCCCGACCGCCACTAAACCTCAGGTAGTTGGCATTGCTAATAACTACACCTGTGATTTAAGAACCTGAAAAAAAATTATGCTTAATTACCGTATTTCTAATATGGGCATATCTCTATGATCCGTTTAAATTAATTAGAAAAATCCGGATTACATTAACATTAAAATAAACGTTGCATAAATATGTTAAAGGAGGAGAATTTTAAAAGTTTTCTGTAACAACCACTGTAAGAAAAATCAAATTTGCTATTTAAATACGAACAAAATGGAACATGGGTTTTTTTCTACATTAAATGCTTGCATTAAACAATCAAAACTAAAAGGCTATTTTTAAATTAACGCGAAAGAGAAACGATAAAATTGTAAAACGTGAAGTACATCATTTTCTATCAAAGCTAATTCAATCAACATTATTATTACCAGCTTACCATCCCAAATTAATCTTACAATTTATTTTATGAAAGGTGCCCTCTGGAAAAGAAACATATTATATGTATTCACTTATTTCAATAATTTCATGTGAAAAAACATGCATGCTAGAAACTTTGCTGTTTCTGGTCACTCAACTTCACTGAGAGAGCCACGATAAAATTCGACAAGGAGATGCTGTCTGCTGTGTGGGCTTTCGGCCTCCACCCCGTTCTCATTGTACATTTAGAAAAGGGTGAGTGAGGTATGTATGTACACAAGCAGCAAGCTGACAATCCAGTAGCATTGAATGGTAGCGTCCCTCAGCTGTGAGAAGAACAAAACTGGAATGCCACTCGACCATATTTTACCAAGGCGTAAACAACCTTTCAAAACAAAACAGAGAGAATTTAATTTAATTTTTGTCTTTCTATTTTTCGATCCCGAAACCATTTAATTATAAAATGTATTTTTTACACTTAATGGATAACACCAGTTTTATTTAAAGTCTTCAATATTACAGGACTAAAAATTAATAGGCTATTCTACTCAAACATTCCAAATTTGAACGAGTCGCAATATATCGTGCATCGTTTGTATCAAAATATTGTTATCTTGCTGTAGAACGCGTTAAATTAAAAACTATAAATTATTAATTATATTCTAATGCATAGAATATTCTTGTTTAAATCTCAAGGGAAATTGGGATACCAAATTTGGAACGAAATGAAGGATAATAATTTGTCTTGTGTTCAGCGGCCCCACCAGCCAATTGTGGACCTGGAGTCCTTGACCCAATAAGGGCCTTTTAATAATTTAGTAAACTGAAACGTGTGTACGTTCCGAGATATCTTACTTGCTCAGAAATTTTAATTTTTATTCTCTGTTTTGCGCTTAACAAAAATTAACGTATACATAAGTACATTCCTTTTATTCAGTGTTTTGCACTGTAAGCTTATGCATGGTTTTCATTAACAGTTAATTTAATATATCAAGGCGCACCGCAAGTTTATTTAAACAAAGAATTTTTAGAACTTTTATAAAAACACAATAACACAATAACAGTTTTTAAAGAACCACTTTTATTTTTTAAAAAGTCATTAGCAAATTGGTTGATTAGTTTTCATTGTGTATATACGGAGCAATTTTGTGTTCCGTCAAAAGAAGTATTCGCTCGATTTTAATTGCTGACTTAAGCAGTATTTGTACAAAATGGACAATAACCTTTAGGCTTTTAAATGTTTTAAATTTTAGTTTTTCTAGTAAAGAGACATTCAAATTAAAACTCCAGTAATCTTGACTAGTTAAATCTCTTTTATTTTATCTGAAATAAATGGCCAGTATACTTGCGGAAGTTGGCAACTAAGGGCTTGTCAAGGATTACAACTTTATTCCCATCTAAATACTAACTTTTGATTTATAAATGCAATTCTTTTCAGCGACTCCAAAATTTTCGAATGATTTGAGGTGAGAGGGTGAGTTGAGGTCAAAAAACTCAGACTTGAATTTTTAATTGACGACGGAGGATTCTCAAAGGCTACGCTCTTATTTTGGTCTCGAGCTGGCTTTCTTTCTCTATCATTGCGTACTTCAAATCCAGATTCCAAATGATATTTAATGCGCTATTTAATGAGATATTTTGAAAGTAATATTATAGGCAGTGGGAAATCTAGTTTTTCACACTCCAATTTATGGGACCCGTCGAATGTTTACCAGCTTCATCAGCTGAAAGAACTTCCGTTTGCAAGAGTTTAACATAGACATAACTATTTTAAGGATAAGTCTCTAAATCATAAAGCGAAAGCTAAATCTACAGGTAATTATTTGACTAACGAGTAAAGATAATTTTTGTTGGTTTGGACACTGTTGATGATATGTTTTAGAGCATTCATAATTTTCTCGAATTGATTAGTAACAGTGAATATAAAGGCAAATTGTAATGACCATCGTGTGGTAGACCCAGTTTTAACGTTGTATATACACATGTTCTTACATCTTCTAAGTACTGATAGGGGACAAAGAAGAAGTTGTACTAAAGTAAATACGCTCATGGTCAGCCTGTTTTTTGTTTTAGCTTTACATACAGACAACTTAAAATTTAGAATCGAGTCTTGCGGGGCCCCTAAATTCCTGGGGCCTGGAGAATGCAATCCATGAAACGCCATTGACGCGGGGCCCCTGCTTGTTATCATAGTTCGTCATCTATACCTTCATGCACATTTTTATTTATTATAAGGAGGTGTTCCGCGTCACGCCACTCTTGATAACTCAAATTTTTCCCTGTAGAATAACCGTAACCGATTGAGATGTAATATGTTTTCCACTTGACTGATTTTTAAATAAGCATTGATTTGAGCATGGATGATGATGAGTGAGAGGAAGGAGAAACTGCATACAGCTAGAAGTATAGGTAGAGATACATGAATTATATGCTTCCTGTCATTTCTAGTGCCTTTTTTATTCAAAAAATTTTGACATTATATGATCATCTTCTTTTTGGTTTCGTTCCTCGTCAAAAAACTCAAAGAAATTATTATAGAATTATTTGCATGTAGACATGTTATATAAACTTATCCATATATAATATGTACATAGAATTTAAATTACGAAATAAATAATACGTTTACTTATATATGTAGCTTTAATAAAGCTTTATTGTATTTTGCTTTTGTTATTATGTACTTTTTTTGGAATTGAAGATTACTTTTCTTTTTTATTACCAACTTTTGATTAGTCCGTTAACATGAAGAAGCACAAATAAGCAGCGCTCATGTGCACAATTCAGTAATAATAATATATTGGATGTCACTTTATTGTGATTATGTCTGGATTCAATTTCTAATACCCTACTAGTTTGCAGAAAAAATAAGAAAATTCATACAACGTACTGATAATATTTTTTAAAGAAAAAAAAGTATAAGGAAACCTCTGCTATATGAGAAACAACATCACGGCAAGACACACACCGCTTATTACAGATTCTCAACTTCCTTTATTGCTTATCTGCTCGGTTCTGAGAAGTTGCTCGTATAATGCGATCACTCGTGATCATGATGATGATGATGATGTTGTTGTTGATATGATGAAAGGAAACACAGAATGGAATGACGAAGTTTAACAAAGTGAAAGGATTGCTGTGATATATTATTATTATTATTGGAAAATATAGTTAAAAACTTTGCATAAGCAAGTGAGTATATATGGATGCATCACCAATAAAGCTCACCAAAAAAACCCAGAGTGTGTGTATAGAGGAATATTATGAATGTAGATACAAAAATAAGCAGCTTAATACTTTTTTTCTCGGGAAGAGTTTTTCTTGGTTTTCCCTTGTCGTCTCTCTCACAGTGCTCTGCTCTCGCTCATATTTTAACATGTGAGTATGCATGCTTGCGTCGTGCTCTTTGAAGAGGAAGAAGTAAAGAAGTGATCTATAAGTTTGTGTTATGTATACTTATCTGGATATATTTACATGTGAAATATACATTGGTTATTAGAGAACCAGCAAGAGAGAGAGAGAAAGAAAGAGGATTCTTTTACATAAAAGAAAAAAGGGGACTAGGCATGTTGTGCTCTCAAAAAAAGAAAAAGGAGGAGAAGATGATGATGCTGATGTTGATGATGATGGTATCAATCGATTTTAATAAAGTCTCTCCTTTCCACATCTTTCACTCACAGCATGGAGTCTACTCAGACGAGTGGAAGACAAGTGATACTTGTGTCGACAAGTGTGTGTGTGTGACTATATGTGTATGTATAATATATAACTCGTATAATGTGTGTGTATGTGTGTGGGATATGATTACACAAGTAGTGTAGTAGCAAGCACCACCACATTTTTTTTCTCCTTCGCGTCTTCTTCTAAATTGTCTATTTGAGTAGAGAAAATGGAAAAAAAGAAGTCGACGATGATGACGGGAAAGAGGACATATGACAAGTTTACAGTCAGGTAGTTTGGGAACGGTAATACTTATTAAAAGAGAACAGCATTAGATGTCTTCTTGTTGATCCCTTTCTATAATGAAAGTTGTGGGTAGAGAGGTCTGTATTCAAAGACGAGAGTTTGGTTATATATAGGCAGAGGTGCGGTGTAGTGTGGGAAAATCTGTAAGGTACACGTATTGTGTTCTTTATGTCGTGTGTATTCTTATAAAAACTTGGGTACTATAACAAGACATGTAATTTAACTTTATGCTCTTCTCTGTGAGATATATTGATGTTTTCGTTATAGATTTTTAACTAGGCTTCACTCTCTCTCTTGAAGAGCAGGCAAGTTGTTTCAACTTCATGAAGAAAGAAGTGTGCTACAACAAGGAAGCAAGTTTGATACACACGAATGATGATTACATATTGACAAAATGGGATAGAAAAAGAGAA
>JAQIWO010000513.1:0-13853 GCA_034695405.1 Entomobrya muscorum
ATGCTATACGGTAATATGGGAATATTATTGTGCTGTTAATCCATTTTGAAGTACCAATAGCATGCCATGCGAAAGAGTAAAATTAAACCTGCATTAAAAATGATATGTTAGCTAGTACTAATACCCCTTAGAAAAAAACGAAACTACACTTATCTAGTTTGAGAGAAACGATAAAATTATTCTATTATGGCCATATTAGTATGAAAGTGCTTTACAAGCATACTGTAGTTGTTAAGTCGTTTTAGAAAATTACAGCAAATGTGCATGGTATGTGTATTTTGTCTGTATATGAGTAGGTAAGTTTGTATAGAATGTAATTAGTATAAATCATGTAGTTGCACTAGTACAATACAACCTCTTTTGCAAAATATGAGTTGAACTTTCCTTCAAAAAATTCAAATAAACAAAAATATTAAATTCCAAGTATTCCAACTTTCATTTCGATTGGATGACTATAGCACTTAAAAAGCCTCAAATTTAACAACAACGCCAACATACACTTAGGCCAACACCAAAAACTTTCAGTTTTTCTTGCTACGGGGGTAAACATCTTAAGCTGTGAAGTATGGACTGCAGAACAATTTTATGGGAAAAATAAATTGAGTGTCATCTCGAGAAATGTCTATCGACACGCCACAGACAAACTACATAACATAACAGACAAATAAAATGCTAAGACATGCCGGGGACAACATTTTACAAAATGTATTTTCGTTACACTTCACGGAACCTGTCATAGCCTCACAGCTCTGATAATTCAGTAAGTTTCGCAACATTTCAAATCATTTTGTGTCAAGCACTTTTAGACGACACAGTCTTGCAGGTACACTAACTCTTTCTTACGTTTCAAATACAAATGGTCATTTTGCCTCAAAAGTTAACTTCTATAACTAAACTAAACTTTATGCATTATACACAGGATATAAACTATATATAAACAATAGCTACTTAATACCTTATATCGCCCCTTTTAAGTAATAGAAGCTCGACTTTCTCCAAAACAAATAGCTTTGAAAATCAAGTGAGAATGAAAGTTGCAATGTACGTTCTAAAAATACATATTTATCCTGTCTTGATGAAATACTGGAAGGAATAAAATTTTAATTAACTGGAGAAAAAGCTGATCTTGCACTAACTAACATTGCAACGAGCTCTTTTATTTATGTTTTAAAATGTTTAACAATAAAATAATTTCTTGAAATCTTAATTCTAACCATATGTTGAATGAACTATTGTGCTTTTCCGAGCATAAGAAGCACTCACTGAAACTCATAAAGGATCTAAAAAAACAGTAGGAGAAACCTTTAGAAAGATTTGAAATATTACATATAAATGTGTGCAAGTTGGTATGTGAAGATAATATAAATCCATAAATAGAACAACAGCAGTAAGGTAACACCGTGGATCATATCGTGGTAGGTAGTATGCACGTTGGATAATGATATTATTACTAAAAAACATTTGGACTATGAAGCATGTATGTAAATATGTACAGTGCAATATTCTAAATCTATCATGGGAAACACAGAGTATTATCCAACAGTAATTTCAACTTTCACCGGATTCCTTTGGGATAAACAGAACACAAAAGAGAGTATAACGCTGAAGAAAGTAAAAGAAAAAATAAGCTTGCAATAACAATACACAAACATACACACCTACAGTACAGGTATTAATGCAAACCTGCAAAGGCAAGAATATTGTGTGTTAGAAAGAAAATAAGCGTAATTTTAACTCTGTTAAGTATAATGCAACAACAACGGTGGCATTTACATCTTTAAATATTAAATATTACCATTAAATAAAAATCAAATTAAAAAACACCGCTTGTAGATAAGAATCCATGAATATTCGACAGTCTTCTTACTTCTCACAACGTTCCATTGTGAAACGACATTATTATTCAAGCACAGAGGATAAAATTCTAGCTGCTAGTTACTCTATCTAGCTATTTGAGACAACATTGTGTGATGGTATGTTTAAATGTACGCAGTATATAATAATTTTTCCATAAAGAATAATATTTTTTCTGTGTTCAAGGAATGTGCATAATAAATATAATTGCCGAAATCCCTTGATATTTTATTTATAGTTCCAAACGACGTGACTCCTTTTGTAATAAACTGTTTTATGGAAAATTCTATCCCATATTGCTTCGAGGACCTACACAGACTGACTGATAACTGATAGGGTCCTTCCAGAATTAAATTCATTTGAAATACGGAAAAGATTGAATTTGTAAATATTATATAATATTGAATTTGTAAATATTATACAGATATATGGTTAGCATAACCCGAGGGCAACTTCGCGAAACATTTCTGACACGTGGATCACATTCACAGCCCAAAGTATCATACCATAAATAAATACACCATATATATCAAGAATATGATCCATGTTAGTAAAAATATCAAATGTCCCGGAACATAGCAGGATAAATATAATATAGCACAGTATAAAATATAGAAACAAGATTTAAGAAAAGAATATCGAATTACCCTGAGGAACCCAGCCTTATATTACGCATGAGTGTAAAAAGATGATGCATGAGCTTTCACTTGACTCAAAAATGAACGTACAGTAAAAACTGATACGAAAATGTTTCAACATAACAGCTTGCTATCTAGTAGACTATAGAGGTGTTAATCTTGAACACAGCGTCATGCACAATGTATATTCATAAGTTAAAAAATGTACTCTGTAAAATGCCTTTGCATTTTCTTATTCTTCCCATGCTTTCTCCACCGCATTGGCTTATGCAGTATGTATGACCTGCTTGCCCTTTTTTAACGCAAAAAGTAGTATGTTGAAACTGAAATGTCTAAACCTTTTAGTGACGAGTTTACCCTAACTAGATTTTGAACGATGATTGCGTTTTCATGAATAATGGTGGAATATCTTCAAATAGGTTCAAACACAACATTAATAGCCTATACGTTCAGGTAAATATGTATTGTCATTTTTTATAGGTTTTTTTCACGGCCTGAAATTTTTTTAAAGCAGAGGTAAAGTACAAATAACCTTTAAGGATAGCTTCACATTCGCGTATTATATTCAAATTGGTGGGAGAAGAAGAAGAAGAGAAGAATTAAATTACGCGAGGCATCGTTGAGTATGCATCCTCACGAAAAGGCTTAGGAAATACGACAGACCGTATAGCCCGATATATGTGGAATAACATTAGTAAACTATTAAACTTTCTCTCATAAAATGTACTTAAACAGTCAAGTTTTTTTGCTAACACTAATTCCAGGATTTGATGTACTTTTTTACATTCAATTTCTAGCATGAGCTTAAGTTAAACAACCGAGAAATTCAGAATAAAAAAAACGGAATGCTACATCGAAATAAGCATGCTAAAAATTCAAAATCATTAAATGGGAGTAAGATAAACAAATACGAATCCAAACAAAACGCGACTTTTGGTCTGGGTTAATGGAGAGATTCGCTGAGTAAATGTGATACTAATGATAGTAATTTTGATGTCGGTGGAGCGGTGGCATGCACACAGTGAGTTTGTAGAGGATGCGTAGCCTCCTCTTACGACGTCGTTGAACATGATGATAATGATAATGCTGGAAGAATGATTATTTTTATTCCTTCGCTGTCTTTGCGATCTTCTTAAAATGCTATCCCTGTAGCAGCGTCATCATCACAGCTTCGTTCTTTACGGCTCCCTAGCTTTTCCTGTTTTTTTAATACTTTCACCCTGTCTATATGCATGTCATGCAAAGAGCCTGGATGTTGTGTATTCTTGCTAAATATGGTGCTATTGAGAGTGGAAAGCCATCACATCACGTATACAGATTAGAAAACATTACTTTCAATTCGTGTCTGACGTCGAAAGATTTTCCTTTTGTCTTTGTTGGATGTGCTCGCGGTTACATGGAATTCCAACCAAATAAACCTAATCATGACATGACATGGGAAAGAGATGTACTTTTAACTAAATACACCCACCACATGTTTACGTTAAGCCGTCTGTGAAAGGGCTCTTGCTTATTGTAAAATTCTTCCCTAGAAAATCACTATTATTATCCCTCTTCACTTTTAAAGAAGTGGGTTAAGCTTGTCAATGACACTTTTAGTGCTCACCAATGCTGAATATTATAGCACTTGGGTGAAAACTAAAAACCCGGAGAAACGGTACTTTAAAATAACGTCAGTAAAATCTCTGAAACATTTGTAATAATATGAAATACACTCAAGTGGGAAAGTGTCATCCTGTCTCTGACGTGTGACGTTTTACTATGTACTTATTATTATGTGAATGTACATTACTTTTTATTATAATTGCATGATGTCTTTTAGCAAACATAAAGTGTTCGGTTTATGCACACATATTTACATTTTTAGCATCGTAAATATTACTGCAAAAGATAGAGGCAGGCTATAGGGGGTAGGGGTAATAGGATATGCCATGAAATTAATTTATAGCTGTTGCCAGTGCGAAACGAAATGTTGTTAAAACAGATGAAGAAAGTGTTATGTTGTCACTTTGTCATGTAATTATTGGTTAACTAAGCATTGTTATGTTCATGTCAATATTGTTTGAGCGTTATCGATAAATAAATTTTATTTTCACGCACGCGAGTCCTATGCACACATGCAACATTTGTCTTAGATAAAGGAGAAAGTAAAATTACAAACTTACCAGGTACCATTGGTAAGGGAAGTATGGATCCGAAGGATCGTTATGTGTTAGTGGTACGGCCACTAAATTCTCTACTTTTAGAGGATTGAAACCTCGCTTCACACGACGGAATCCACTTTGTTGAACGGCAGATTTTATCTTGAAATAAAAAAGTTCCAATTATTATTAAAATGCATAACGAATGAAGAATTAAAATTTCTTTAGCTAATATTACATTAAAACCAACATATGGTATATGGAGTATGTAATTTGTCGAAATTCCGAAATTATGTTTAGTCGACAACTACATTAAATATGTTATATGTAGTTAGTTACGTTTAGCAATTTCTACGATAAACAAACATTCATACGAAAAACTTTACTTGGATATTAACTTACCAGAGGGTCAGCTTTCAGCAGACGAGTATGTGGAACACTACGTTTTGTGCGTGCATGATTTAAGCCTCGGTGAACGAAATGAAACTCGGACTTTGATCCCATGACCTTTAAAAGTTTAAAACAAACGGTTTATTAATATCTATTATTTTCGTGACATAGAAATTGATATTTACAACAAAACAATGATGTATAGCGTTTCGGGTTTGAATGCATGTTGGTACTATTAACAATGTTTCAAGCTCTATTTTCCAGCAGTTTTAACCCTTAAAAATATTAACTTACAACTGGACATTATTTCTTCATTCTTTTGGTAATAATAGTAAACGAATTTTAATTTTCCATTATCTTTCATACTAAAGACAGCTTTGGGAAATATTCGACAAAATATGAGCCTTTTGGAGGATAGGAAGCAACGAAACAACATACATAACGCATTATAAATAGGTATATAAGTTCATGTTTGCCACCCAATACCTAACCATCGTTGGGAACTGCCAAATAAAAACGTGGAGAAATAAAGCAGGTACATTAGATTTTAAAAAAAGTTTAAATTAAAAAATATCGATCTGTGTGTGGATTCAACAATAAATCTGAATCTCAGTATTTCACGCCATTAATGCTCCAGCCAGTAAACGAATCTCAAAACAAATAAATTTTCACAAACTATTTAGAACTTTATCAAACTTTGGAATTTAAAAATAAAACGGTACATAATTAAAATTCAAATGATCAATTAAATCGTAATTGTGTTTTTGCTTAAAATATACCTAGGCAAAATTTGTAAGAATATGTAATATGTGCAGTGGTTGAATTGAAATAGTAAATTAATTGGCTATTGGCTTCTAGCATGAAATATATTAAAATAGGAAATATTATATTAAAAGTTCGTTTACGGAATTACAATAAAGTTACTTATTCTTACCGGTCCAAGATTTTCGAATCCATTTCGTTTAGCAATACGAGAAGCCACCTCATGTCCATGCTCTCCATTAAGTCGAACAAAAAATGAGTTGGTGAATACTTCCGGAGCGGCCTGGCCAAGGCTCAGGATGACAGCGGAAACTACTAGGAAATATGAAACAATGGAAAGGGCTGACCATTCCCCCATTGTGATAATGACGACCTTTGGTCTTGATCTACTGCTGCGGTCCAAGCAGCATGATGCTTCATCCCTCATTGCCTAGTATCAACCAAATTGGTGAGAAAATATCAGGTTGTAGGGTTTGAATTTGCCCCCTGCTAATTTTGTTTGTTAAGAAACTGGTAACAATTCAAGCTAGGAAACTGCTTTCTCCGGTAGATAAACTTGTAATTACGGGGTTTTATCTTCTCACTGCAAAATTACAGTCACTTTCAAAATAATTGTACTACTGAACAACCAACAAACTCAAGTTTCAAGAAGGTACGTTGTTTGTTTATCAACCTTTTCAACTTTTATGTGTCCTCAATTTTAATTCAAAGAAGGGCAGACGTATTAGCACTTCCAAGTTTCAATAAATATATATTTGTCACTTTATATTCCTTTGGCACTTTTGCAATCAAAATAGAAAAACTCTAAACTCACAAGAATTGAGAATATTGTGGAACCAGTTGTAAACTTCAAAGTACAAAAACTATATAACGTCAAAAGAGCAATTTGTTTGTGTTCTACTACTATACTTTAATATCAAATGTAGAAATTTTCAAAATCTTGCTACAAAATTTATAAAATTAACATTTAAAATGCAGCAAACATTTGTTCCAATAAAAGTTACGAACAACAACTAAAAGTTCAGACAAATATACAAAGTGCTATTTTTCTTGACATGAAATAACTTGCTCAAAATATTTTTTAATTGCGGAGAAGCAGCTAAAACACATTAAAAACAAGAAGAAAATCAATTTGATGTTTTACTACTTCACTGGTTTATCATTAAAATCCGATTTTTCTTGACAACTATTTCGTTCGAATTCGTCTTGCTGCTGCTTATCCATCCGTAGAACTTATGACGATGATAAAATATTATTGTTGCTGAAAACTAGGTAATTATTGTTCTTTTGAAAATAGAGTGATATACCAAAGCAAAGTTATTTCACGATGAAGAGCCTCGTTCTGTCTTTTTTTACTTCAGTTTTCCAGCAACAACTGACTGACTGGCTGAACTCAAGATGAAGTAATAGATCTCTTTTCTGCCAGTGCACATATGTACCAGATAAATTATATAAATAGATCTATAATTTACAACTGTGGTACTTCTAATATTGACGATAGAAAAAAAGATAGTGAAACACTCTCAGCTCAGTTTCTAGATATCAAAGATGACAAGTAGTAGTTGTTGTAGTAGTAGTACTAGTAGTTTCCGTGATGAAATAATAAAGACTGATCTCTCCTTGTGCAGAGAGATGATGACGATGCTGCTGCTCCGTATGAAGAAAAGAAAGCAATTCTTCAATATTCAGTTGCTCCTCGCTATGATATTGGTACGACTATACTGGTCCGTGGTGTCCGCTCTTTATTATGAACACCAAGTTTATGAGAGAAAGGATATCGAGAACATTTTTTCTTTCTCGTCTTATGTGATCTTCGTTGCGTGTTTGTGTGTGTGTGTGAGTCTGTGATGCGAAGTGAAGACCAAGGGAGCGAGGAAGAAAGAACTTGTTTTGTAGTATAACGTTTGTAGTTGATGATGGTGATAATAGGATGGTAATACCACTACTGCTCAAAATACACGATGTACTTACAAATGTGCTATGTTTTCCGTCCAAAATAATATGACCCTACAACATTCTCTCTTTCTACGACATTGTCATAGTATACGCGAGTCTAGTCTATCCATTGACTTTCCAATCCTTTCTCCTTATTCTTTGACCGTATACCGTGTAGTTCGAGGCTCTGTCGTAGAAATATCTATATAGTATCTAGTCCCACGTCCTTCCTTTCTCGACGACCGTCCGTTCTAAGCTGAAGTCCGTGAAAACTTTCTTGAGTGATGGTTTAATAGGAATGTAAGCTGGGCCATGCATGTATATATATAGGTACTTTTCTTTAGAGTAGGTACCATTGTTATGTATAGTTGTGAGGTACACTTCCTTGCTCTGTTTTCCCCTCAGTAAGAAAGTAAGAACGGCAATGTCAAGAGAATGGTAGAGATTGAAGGGAAGCTCGCGGGCTGTTGAGGAGATGAAGGGCTTTGGTGTGCTGACTTTACTCCTAGTTTCGAGAGAAGTATTTTAAATGGGGAATATAAAGGAGGCTACTGCTTCTGTTTTAATAGTAATTGTGACGGTGGAATATAGAAGTGGCGATGATGACGATGGCATATAGTTATATGTACCATGCATGTACTTTGGACTCTGAAACTTTGAGAATGTATGCATTCACGCTTTCTCCTAAAACTTTGTAATAGCAGGTTATGATAATACCATAGAACGAACTCTGTAGTTTGGATTTGCCATACATTATTTCGTCCCTATGCATTTTTCCAGGGACACAAATGAAAGAATAATAAAGCATGGCAGTGCTGGTGTTCGTGTTACTGCTTCAGTATTTCGAACATATACATTAGATGGACGGTATATAAAAGCCAAATACATAATAGTATTTTATCCGTGACGGATATTATTATGGTAAATACATGGCGGCGGTGGTGTTGGTGGCATTCTATACATATGCTGGTATTCTAGCTTGTAGACCTGCTGTTGAGAGAGTGGCGGTAGTGGTGGTGGACGGTGGGAATAACGTCAGCAACTCTGTAGATACATACCAACTTTCTAGTAGGAACCATAGTGGGTATAATGTGCGTACTAGCTTATGCATTAAACCCATATTATAACTGACATATGAATGAATACATGCTTACAAACCTTCCATACTTTTAGCATATATAATTTTAGAAGGTTATAAAAACGTGGAAAGAATGTAGGAAAGTTCGAGCGTCACCAAAATCAATTGATTGTATGAGGAGCGCATGAGTCAGTGTTGGAAACAGCAGGAGCTTTACCCGTTCTTTCACCGTTTTTTCTCCTCTCGCTATATCTCTCCCTCTCTCATTCTTTTATTTTCTCTTTTTTCTACGTTCCCAACTATACAGAGTACATGTAAGCTGGTGGGTGCCTACTTATGCTTCTGCAGGAATCCTTATTGTGTATAGGAAGATCATTGGTTGGATGAAGCTTCCATTCCAGCTGAAACATTGTTGCCGAATAGATATCCAACATGTATGCATTACTTTGGCTTTAAAAATGCAGTTGAGCAGCACAAGAGTTGTGAAGAACAATGCATTTATGGAGAAAGTTCTCAGCATGGGAAAGCGTGCTTTCATTCTACTATGGTCCCTTGAATGGGAAAGCAGGCTGGTAGTTTTGATCTAGCTAAT
The DNA here is from genome assembly GCA_034695405.1 of Entomobrya muscorum. Lineage (NCBI taxonomy): Eukaryota > Metazoa > Arthropoda > Collembola > Entomobryomorpha > Entomobryidae > Entomobrya > Entomobrya muscorum. The sequence goes on from JAQIWO010000513.1 coordinate 9,391, forward strand.
ATACAAATGGATTTGCATGTTGTAGACGAACACGTATATACAAAACCCTGAATATGCATTGCTGATATAGTTATAAGCTTTAACGAGCAACCCATTTTTTATAGATGTTTATCCATATTTATTATTGATATTTTGTTGTTATTTCCTCACCTTCGAGCAATAGCATTTTTTTTACAACGTCACTGCAAATCAAAAACAGCCTGCATGCATTGGCAGCATGACAGTGTGCTTTCGTGTATAAAAGGAATTTATCAAAGCTGGAATGAAACTGAACTTGTGGGTTTCTCAGGATGGTCATGCTGGCTGAAACTGATGGCATGGCATGGCAATGATGATAAATGCACTGTCGGGAGAAAAAATCTTATGGTCTATGGTGCACAAAATTCGGTAAAAGTGGGAAGAAAAATGCTTCCAGTGAATAAAGAACAATCGAATTTTACTTGTACCTTCAAATTCGTATGAAAGCATGTACACTATCTGCATCAATACGACAACACGTTTATCAAGCATGCCCTGTATTTTCTGCTATCATTTATTTTGCAAAAACCTACAAGTAGCTATTATTGAATCTTTTACAGGAAGCTTATCTAAATATGCAGCAATAATTTCATGTTGCTGCAAATAAATACTTGGAACACCATATACTTAATGCATGGCAAATTATATAGTTTAGTGTAATTTCTTTTATAAATAGACCTGATAATAAGCATGTTGTTTAAAACAAATCTATATATGTTCTTTTGGATAAATGTGTTAATATTCACTTATTTATATACTATTTGAAAGTGTAAAGTTACTGCAAGATTGTAGCAAAAGATGCATGTATTTTACTTTACGTGCACGATTTAAAAAATTTGATTGGTGTATTAATGGAAATCGTTTTACCCGAAGTATCCATGAAATCAACAAGACTACACTAACTAAATGCATGAATGGATAATTCCAATACATTCGAATACGATTGCTTACATTGATTGAAAGCGAGTAGTACTGTAAACTTTCAAGTTTTAACTTTATAACAACACTCATTTTAAGTCAAAGTTTAACATAACAGTGAAATCCTTCTTTTTATACTAAATGCTAAACACTAAACAGGTATACATTTAATTTTTTTAAATCAGATATAAACTCTATAATCTCTCTCACTTTGTCGAGTATTATCTTACAAGTCATAAAATACGTCATTCATCAAACCATACCCTGTTGACTGACTTTGAGTTGATCAACTGGAATTTCCACTGAAATATTTTCTTTGGTAAAAAAAGCTTTCATGTAACATGTAAGTATCCCATTTCATTGCACTGTAAGCTCCCTTTGAAGATGTGAATGCGCCAACACTACCACCGGTTTTTGTGAAGCAGCATTATTGCAATTCTAGTAAACCTATTCCTTTAACAAAATGTTACCACTGATTTGAAAACACTTCTTCCAAGTAATACTCACAAACAAAGTATACGAGTACAAAAGTACTCCCATTACTAGCACGGACGCCCTCAAAAACGAAACTTTTTTATCTTGTAGTATGATTCTTAGCTGTTGAGATGGGTTCTGCATCTCAAATATCTAAATTCACATTCTATATGATGTACAGAATACAAAGAAACGAGATCATTCGCACACAAGCTTGCTAGTAACAGTAACTAATTTCATTAGACTAGCCTTGGTTTCATTATTTTGTGAGCAACGGCATTGTTGTAGTGACACATAGTTTTATACCATAATTCGTACTTCTGTACGTTTGTTAGAAATTGCATGTTTCACAATTTTTTGCCCTCTTGTGCGAGTTCCGCTGTTCAGTGGTGTTTTCGCCGAGACATTTTTTGCACTCATTATAAAAGCCTGCAATTGCTTGCATACCACCTCCCTGCTGTGCCACTTTCCCTTTAAAAAGTCATGAGTCTATTGTGCAACCACTCAACAGCATATACGTAGTTAGAAGCCTCTTCAGTAATAGATTGTAGTTTCTTGGGAATTACGATGAAAGTGCTTCAAAACTTTGTAGGGTCTATGCTTTACTTTAAGAATACTGCCACATGAAAAAGTGGCCCTCAACAAAATAACCGACTTTGCATTTTGCAACATCACCTGCAACTTACTAAATTGACATTTGACCTTTCCTGCTGGTAAATGCCGTTTTATTTCTTTCCCAACTAGCTAGAAATATACTACATATACAGCCATATTGTGTCTATAGGACCATAAAGATTCACAATAAATTTAAAGCCTATGTAAAAATGTACCATTACACTAATGCCTTCATAAAAAGCATTCAAGCTGAATGGCTCATTCATTTCATTCATCCGGTTGATGTTTCCCTCTCCAAGTGGTTTTTTTGCATTTCATATGAGCTGCGACATTCAGTTTTCTAAACTTGCCTCTGTTTGTGTATTGCTAAAAGGAAAGCGAAAAAAAAACAAAGTACATTTCTAATAAGCACCCAAAATGACTGTCGCGAGTTATGCGTATGGGGCTGGGTGGGATGAATTTAAAGGGAAAAAGGAGCTGTTGGCATTTTAACTTTTAGTGGTTTTTAAGAGATTATTATCATAACATCACACACCGCCTTGTCTACTGATCATCATCTGCATCATAAAAAAGTAAAGATGAAATGACGCTTGACGGATGATAAAAAAACTTGTTATCCATACTTTTCCACGCAGCATACAAGCCAAGCCACAACCATAAAAACCACACTGGATAATAGGTCGTTTATAACTTTTTGCTCTTTAGCTTAACATATTTTTTTAATAGTGGACCAAAGTTGAGTTTCGGTTGAGCTCCCTTTTCCTTCCGGTTACTGACTTTTTAAAAGGCAACAACGGTAAGCGGAATAATATCGCTCTTTTTTTTCAAGAAAAGTGGCCATCAGGATCTTAATATTCTAGCAGCATTTAAAAAACCGTGTCACTTTAGCTTTTATGAAGTTTGGCTTTTATAAAAATGTACAAATTACTTTTTATCTTTCGCATTCTTTTACATTTCCAAAAAATAGGAAACAAAATAATGTATATATTTTAAAATGACAAGAGTAACAACAACGGCCGGACCTTTCTGTTTCCTTATTGTTTCAAATTTTAACGAAAAAACTGACTGTGAGCCGCTTATTTTTTTATAATAAGCAGTAAAAATACGAAAAAGGAAACAGATAAGAGCTCTTGCTCATTTTTCTTGACTTTTGTACAAGAATATTACGTTATGATGACATGCATATTGCATACAATATAATCTAGTGTCAGAAAACACACAGGACACAAAAAACTGGTGAAAAAGAGTAGATACTAGATGGCTCAAGTAAGTGCATATTCTACGGGACCATTTTTGGGCAAAAATATTACAGCATCCAAAAAATAACAAATATAATTATTATTATCCTTAATGCTCCACTTCTTCTGCTTTTGTCTTTATCGCCGTTTTGTCCTCTTTTTTTACAACTCCAGCAAGCCAAAAAAACAAAAGCAGCTTAGCTAACCGCGTCGTTCTCTCCATTCGTAATGTATTTTTTTTCTGCATTTTTTTAGAGAGCGTAATCACCAACATGAGACATGACTGTTGACTAGTGTTGTTTTTTTTACAAAAGAGCATTTAACGAAAACCTATTTGTAAACATTATGTTTTTTTTACAAACAAAGCTTGTGTGAGTGTCGACATGCATGCGTAATGGGCATATGTAAGTGCATACTCGGCTTAATATGGAAAGTTATGGGCGCATGCTAAAGCCCTTATGTACGATTATGATGAGGAAAAATGAATAGGATTTTTTTTTCAACAGATTATGTCACAGCAGCAACAAAAACTGTTTCTGTCCGTTCAACAATTTCACAAACACTGGTCGTCGTCCACTTGACTTGTGTGCTTTTTTGTATTGTTTAAATGAATTGGAGTGGAGGATGCTCATCAGGATGATGAAAGAGAATGAATGAATGAAAATGGATTGTGAAATGATGATGCGGAGGATGGCTGGCTTGGCTGGTTGCTCAGTTTTCTAGTAAGCTACAAAAATGTCGATCGATCTAGGTATACACATCTGTACAAAAATCTTTCGCTGCAGTGGATTGCTAGTTTGTTGAAGAATATTTTAGCCGTTTTTTTTTCTCAGTCTGTCATCGGTATTGTTGCATAGCTAATAATAGTGATTTTTTATTATTTTTTTACATGCTCGTTTTTTTCTCTCTTTTCAGTATCATCGCTATATGTACTTCCCAGTCAATTGTAAATCCACTTGAAATAAATAAGCTTTAAATTATTATTGCTCTGAAATAAATAAATGACTGTTCGGCTGGAAATTTGGCTTAACGAACTCGAATTGAAATTGATTTATTGACTTGACATCTCTCAGATATCACATCCTTGCGACTGACTGAGCTGACGAACAGATTAGACATTTAAAACGAGAGGGAGTGTCAAAACATTTTAAAAATGCTTGATAATAATAGAAGCCAATCCATGTAGTATGTATACCTACT
>JAQIWO010000514.1:0-13852 GCA_034695405.1 Entomobrya muscorum
GGATTGGCTCCGTTCACAAATTGGATAGTGACGTTCATAAAACAGCATTATTTGTCTGTTCTTGAGTGGTTTTTCTTTGTTGTGTTAGAAAGAACCAAGGATGTTACCTACGTCGTCATTGACAAGCGAACATATGCCGCATGCCTTTTTGCGTGCGCTATTAACATGAATCAAGCAACCAGAAACAGCACGACTAAAAAAAACTCAGGACAGAATGGGATTCTAAACTATAATAGACTCGGAGAATAAAACTAGTTATACTTTTGCTTTATGCTTGTTTCGTAATAGTCTCACACCATCATAAGCCTACGTTTACATTATTTACAACGAAGCTGTTCTACCACGTCGTCTTTAATCAAAGAATATTTTGTAAGTGCACCACGAAGAAAATTTTTTACTACAAATTTAAATCGTTAGCAGGTAACTTTTTCGAATCATTTAAAAGCTACAGGCAGAGTCTACTAACCGTTAATCTGTTTTTACAAGTTAAATCTGATCACTCAAGCAAGACCACATATTTGGACACATCACACATACTGCAAAAGGTCACAAGAAAACACACACGCAGGATGGAGGGGTTTAGAAGCATAACTGCAGAGATAAATCAAGAAGGCCAGGGTCAACCACCAAGAAAAAAACAAGACACAGTCAAACCTGACATTTACTAGCGGAGTAAGTTGTTATTACCGAATTGAGCTTAATTTGTAGTAAATTTTTGTTCAGTTATAAAGATAGTTTTAATCTTAATACATGCCAATTCCAGCAAGTTGTAAGCTTGCGGTGGGTTTTTTGTGATTTATAATATGCTCGTATTTCTGTTAGGAAAGAAAATTAGTTTTGATTTGTCTTTCAGGTCCGTTCTGATGTAATGAAGTTTCAGTGGAGGATTGAGAATTTCAGATGGATTCGACAAAACAAGAAATTACTAGAAGCACAACAGATAACTGTGACGTTGGGCGCCCCTGTAGGCAGCCAATGCAAATGGACATTTTCGTTGAATTCGGAAATGGAAACTATTACTCCTCCTACCCAATTGCCACTGGTAACGGGGGTCCTGAATGATACAAATGGAATCACGGCTGGTGGTACGGTGCACTGGCTGGAAATTATTCGAAAGCTGGTTCAAGTTCCCCGAGATGGTTACGATATTACTGAGGTTTGTACTTATAAGATTAGGAACAAAGACGAGAAAATATGTTCTATAGGATATGGATATGGTATGAAAATTTGAATTATGTCCCGTTTACTAATTTAAATGATTTTTTAAATTTCCGTATATTTTTTGCTTATCCAATGATTTTAAATTATGTTTGTCATTATTAATTTATGTTTTAAGTGAGGAACACGAAACTCAATGAACGTCGCGCATTCAAAAAGGTGCTCAGAATGACTGACAAGAGCAGTGAGTTACCGTTGATTAAAGAAGCTCTCGTGATTGACTTTAAGGTGACGACTTCGGCAACAAAGGAACTTTCCATCGAAAGTACTGCAGCTGTTAGTGACTTTAACAGGAAATCTAGCGAAAAAATGACCACAGATTTAACTAAGTTGATAACCGTCAACTTTGAGTCCAGTTTTTCTGATATAAAAATTATTGCAAAGGACGGGGAGGCATTTCGTGCGCTCAGAAGTATTCTTGCAGGTCAGTTGAAATAACTTAGGTATAATATACATATTGTAGCTTAATAGATTTCATCTATTGAGAAGCTTAGTTGGCAGTTATACTTTAAAATGAAGCATTGAAAATAACTGTTACGGCATTGTATTATGTGGCTTGGTTTTTCAGCTCGAAATCCAGTCTTTGAAGCAATGTTTGCTTCAAACCTTTCCGAAAACCAGAGTGGAATAATTAGGGTTGACGATTTGGGTGGGAATGCTTTGGAAATTCTGCTAAAGTACATTTATGGTGGTGCTTTGAATGAGGAGTGGTTCAAACCAGGCATTCTCGTTGAGTTGACGTATGCCGCCGGAAAATATCTGTTGACGGAAGTGCTTCAATTTTTGGATAATGAATTGGGTACAAGAGGTCAGGGGGAGGATGCTGGGTCCTTGCTTGCGTTGTGTGAGAAACTATCTTTGAAAAAGGCAGAAATAGAGCTTACTTCATATATCAAGAATGATGTTGCTCTATCTACAACTAGCTTTGCAGATCTTTCCGAGCTCTTTGGAAACAGTGTTGGAGGGTAGATAATGAGAGGGGCTCACAATAAGTTCTAATAGGGTGAAAGAGACCGCCTCAATGATTTTTTCAAAATAATATGGTTAAAGATCGATTATTTGCTAGCAAGTTAAGAACATCTAAAATAAATACTTTTTTTTAGATTAAAGATGCATTTTTAATTAATAAATTATTGCTCAAACATATATACTATTAGTTATTAAAAAAATATATACTGGAATTGAATTTAATGAGCAAGGATTGAACATTTTTAGTCTGAAAAATCTAAATATAAGAAGTATGTGATTGAAATATGAATTTTATTAAAAGCTAGCAATCGTACCAACGAAAAAATTCTGTGCTGTAAATCAAGTTTGTACCTAATTAAAAACACAATTACCTCTTAGTTGGAGATTTCAGGGTTTGTAAGTGTTATTTAGGTAATGCCTAATGATTAATAATTAATAACAATGATAGGTGTGGAAGGGACTTCTGCTACCAACCTTATCAAACAAGTTGGCTAAATTGTGAATTTTTTTGTTAAATTTTTCTATAAAAGTTAATGTTAACACGTACCAAAGTGGGCTTTGTAATCAGATACATGTTAAAAGCAACTAAAATTTTAAGATTATTAGTAAATAATGAAGTAATCAATACTCGATAAAGATAGATTATAGGTTGAATAAAATCAGTACTTAGCAAGTAGTTTAAAAGGTCCCAGGTTGTAAATTTTTAATTATTGTTACTACAATAAAATCACATATCTTTTCAGTTTGTTGTGTTACGAAGATTTGTATTCTTGCAATTTGTGCTCAAGAACTTTCTCGTGCTTCTTATGGCCCTAACAGCATCAAACAATAACGTTGTGAGTACAGAATTTATTTTTTCTCCAACTGCTTATAGCATGATAACTGAAAATATTTGGTTTCAAAATCAGCGAACACGGTCTTTAATCAAAAATCTATAAAATTTCCTGAATGTCTGTGATGCGTAAAATACGAGTTCTGCTTTCTGTAAACGCTAAGACGTTTAACTCTGCATTGGGTCCTCTTCATTTTTACAGAGACCGTTACTTTTTTGTGCTTAGCGTTTTAATAAAAGTGATAAGCGATTCTAAACTTGAAAAAACGTTAAATTATTTTTCCGCGAAGTCTTATAATTAATAATACATATCCATATTTGAAATGAGAGGATAAAATGTAAGTACAATCATTTCAGGTAATTGCAGAAGGCTTGCTAAATGGCAAAGACATATTAAAACGGAAGGGTCGGTAAAGTAAATCTCTTGCTTTTCAACGGAAACTGGAAAAAGCTGGGTTTTAAAAGAAAGCTTTTTTCGTTCATCAATCCAATGCATGGTCGGTGTCCATTAAGTTTTCTTCAGTTATATATATTTGCTGCTGGTCTGCTGCTTGAAATCCATGCACAAAAATAAGATGAAAAGAATAATGCCTAACAACAAAGTGTTTCCGCTGCATCCTTTTTTTCGCTTCATTCAAAGTAGACAATTTATGATAAGGAAAAAGCGTTGTTTCCCTCTTCAGCACAGTGTACTCGGGACCTATTCTCAAAAAATGATCATGTGGACCATAAATTGGAATAATTTTAGAATGTTTCTATTACGACGATTTTACAAAAAACAGCCTTTTGTTTTAATGGAGTAGTAAACTCGAAATTTATTAAAAACAGCCTTGATAAAATTTATCCATCATAAACTATCAAATCTATTATTTAGTAGGTTGGAAAAATGCAACTCTTGCCAAGCTGTATTGGTTCGTCATGGAAAGATCAAGAGTAGGCTTTTTTCGAGTAAAAACAATAAGTAGTATGGAAATTCTAAGGAAAAGTCAAATGTGTATTTGCTGTTTCCAACTCTTTGATCCATGTAGACGCACGTGCTTTGTCGTAGCATCATCATAGGATATATAATATGATGAGACGTATAAGAAGGAGTTTTCCCAAGTCAGATTGCACGTACAAGAATATTTGACGCATATTTTTGTCAAACATAAAACTTTTGTCGGACTACTTTATCAGAAAAGCTTTCCCAATTTTGAATCGGTCTCATCAATGTTACTTCCTCGGTTGCTTAATTTAAAACTTTATCTTTGGATCTTCAGATTCAAAATGAAAGGTTATAGATAACATTTGAATTTTTTTTTGAACCTGGACATGTCTATTTATTTTATTTTTAATCATGCTATTCTAAGGCCTAATGCTAATCCCGGACATGTTTTGACTGGCTCTATTCGTTCCTCCTTTCAGTCATCGAAAGAGTTCAATTATATTTCGTCATAAACTTTGAGCGTCAATCACCTTTTTGTATTCTTGAATCTAATTTTATTATTTGATGATTCAAGTGTTTGCTTCTTTTTACCGGGAAATATTTTAAAGTAAAGAAATTTCAAAGAAATTAAATTAGTCCGGTGAGTGCAAAGTTGTAATCGTCAGAAGTCAGAAATACACTTTAAAGGATTTTTAGTATTACGTCGAATGCTTAAATAACTTAAGGACTTTAAAGAATATAGAAATCAAATTTTATTTTTGAGATTATTGTAGCTACAATGTACCATCTAAATGAAGTGCCAAAATAGTTTTAATTTTTGTCATCAGAAAGACGCATTGTTCTGGTAACGTTATCAAATTAAATATAAGATTTAAATAAATATGCATATCGAGCTGTTGCCACGAATAACAATTTCTTCGGCCGCACGTGTTGCTCATCCTTTTTATTTCAATTGTCACCATGAATAATGTTATTGTCACAAACATGGATTAAGGCACAGCATAAGCCTTTCAAAAGTATGTTTTACGCTTTTGCAGATTGAAGACGCGCAACTGATAGTATACAGGAGGCATTGACGCTTGTATTACTGCTAACGTACCAACTGTACATCCAAAAGCGTCATGGAAAGTGATGTCTGAGCAAAAGGATATATATTATGGCAAATGCGGCAAACGGCAAAATAAATCGGATAAAGGTTAGCAGTTAACGACGAGACTAAAATATTGACTTGATTAGCTTTTTTATAAACATTCTCCCTAACTTCTTTTCTCCTCTCCTAATTTTTCAGTTGCTAAGCATGAAAAATCATCATTCATCAAAATCAGGAATGATTGGAAATACTAGCTAATTAGGCGTGCTACGGTAAAAATTATTGCAAATTTCCATAAGTTAAAGGATTAGAATGTATGTACATATATCTGTTTCCAAAACTCAAAATTGTTCGAATATGGAAAAAAATGATCTTAGTTATTAAATACTGGCACAAGAATACAAATAAGGGTTTACTCCTGATTGTAAACTGCGTTACAAGTAGTCTTAAGAATATTTCATGTACAAAGTAGCACATTATGCACAACAAGTCACGTCATTGTCATGTAAGTAATTGTTTGAATTAAGTGAAATGAAGTTGCACATAATAACAATAGCTTGCTACATTATGATGATTAATATCAAACCAACATATTTTTTAATTACTGCACAATTGATCATCATTGTATTTAAAACGTCTTTAGTTTAATTAAATTGACAATACAATGCGCAAAAACTGCTTAATTTCGCGTAACTTGAATGTTCCACTACTGTTAAAGCGACATTGACCCCCTTTTACCCACTTTTTCTGGAGGGATGTTGATGCGATGATTTGGTTATTACTTTAGCAGATTTTTATGCTTATATCAATATCCTTCAGAATTGTGGTCGGGCTGCGCTCATTGAATTTCGAGATAAAGTGTGATATTAAATATTTGAGCAATATGAATTGCAGCGTAATTGAGCATGTTTAAAGTGTGGTGATTTTTTGTATTGCAAGAATGTACGGTGAAGTTTTTAGATACACTTGTACTTGCTGCAATTATTTTGTTTGTTCTTGCTTGGAGGTAGGATCGACAGATTCACATTCTATAATGTACTCGAAACACGGTTTCCTATCCTATAATGTTAAACAAGTAAAACGTTGGCAGTAATAGTAGTCGAAATGTGATTACGCGGCTGGGCCACTCTGAAATTATTCAGATTAGGTTCCTTTCCTCAGATACATACATACATACAATAGTAGTCGAACAAGATTTCTACTGAAATGAATCGAGTGTTGTATCTGTGACGTAATTTGTTCGGTTTTCGGAAGTTATTTACTAGTGTGCTGTTTTTATAAACATCCAATTGACCTAGATGTATTTCCGTTTCACAAACGTTTAAAATTATTTTAAGCTGTTATTAGTGTGTCACAATTAGTGCGAAGTATTAATTCTAGAATCATAGACTTGTTTAAAAAATATTCGTGGAATAGAATGTAAACTAGAGATTAAATTTGGTTCAGCGTTCATAATATCAGGGATAATAATTGTAATCTGACAATAATTTTGAAGAACAATTGCAAGTATTAATTGAAGTGTCTTTAGTGCAATCAAAGTAGGTTGTTAAATTGTTTTAAGCAACGCTTGAATCTTTAATTGTAAGTTTTCGAAACATTTTTCACAAGGCATTATATCAACAAATATTATAAAACAACAATTTGTAAACTGCAATTGAATTTTATTTTCGGTTTTATAGAGAACTTAAAACTCAGAGTTCAGTTGTCAGTGTCTACAGCAAATCTTTTTAGTAGCTAAATCTGGCATCTGGTTGCTCACAGAACTTTTACACGATTTTTAAGTATATAAACCGGTGGAGGAACTCGTAATACCAAAAGGCAATTTGAATTTGATTTCCTAATTTTGTACCTCAGGCACTTAAATTGGACACAATCCGTACCAATAATGAATGAACACAACCCACAACGAGTTTTCTTCATCCCAGTACATCCAAATTCCCAAATGACATCAGGAGGACCGCCTCACAATCTGCCACATCCTGCAAACTATTTCTTTGCCAGCAATCCGGTGAGCCATAGCATTCGATACCGAAGCCATCATGAGAACCGCTTGACCACGCCATTCCTAGATGACTACCGTAGTGTCCATCCCCGAGTGGAATCTGTGTACCAAAATTACCAAATTCCTACTGGTTTCGAATATGGGTTCCATCGGAATCTAGGTTCTGCGCCGGAAATGGAATCTCATTACCAAAACCAAGCTATTCAGTACAGCGCTCTTTATCATCCCGGCGCGCGCCAACTACCCGAGATGGAACAACATCAGGTGATTCAGAACACAAATCCTGGTGTGTTGCAAGGAGTTCCGAAACAGCAGTTGGTTCACCGTGGGATTCCACACACTGAGAAGAGCGCGGCAAGGAGTGGGTGTCAAAATTTACAGAGCGTGAGTTATTTGCTGTATGAATTGCTTAAATAAGTTTTAGGAAAACACACTTAATAAACTTATATGTATTATTAATATGTAGGACTTCGGGGATAAAGTAGCGTCAGAAGCAATGTCAAAACCTTCGGAATACCTGGAGCAGAATCAATTTCACCAGCGTAATGGACTATGTGACAACTCTACAGAACGTGACGCTGAGTTCAAGGAGGTTTGGATTGAGGCTGACAAACGTTTCTTTGCTGATATTCGGCCTGTTCTAAATTTCACAATGGGTGAATTAAAGGAGTACAGATTGTTTGAGGATCGGAAGCACGAACATAAAAACGTCGTCGAGAATCTTGAAGCAACGATGCCAGCTACTAAATTGCAAACGTGTCCAATTGGAATCAGCAGAGGTGACAATGCTAATTTACTCAAAGCGATCTTTGACCTTAAATTAGAGCGTGGTGCTGACTTTCGAGATCACGGGAGATATAAAGATGACAATTTGCATGAAGACTCTGGTGTTGGTGCACTTACAAAACTATTCTTGCAAATTGGGAATGAAACGTGTGTGGGATCTAATGTTTCTATTGACATGAACTTGGATGAGCTTATGAAAGACCTGGATGATCCAAAACCTATTGTTACGGGATTTGCTGGTCCTTTTGCTGATACAAAAAACTGCTACGACAGTACAAGTATGAAGGTGACGAAAGGGTTTAAAGAATATGATTTTCCTTTTAATTTGGATAACAAGGTGGCGATGTTTGGAGACCCGATTGATTTTGCTTCAAAGTAAGTTTGACAGTCATTAGTGGAGTGAACGTTTCGATCAAAGGGCGTTTGACCTTAAATACTAATGACTTTATGGTTTTGCAGTAAAAAAGGACAAATGAAACGTGAGATTTTCAACGATTATTCGATCGACACCCTGCTCTTTATTTTTTACAACCTTACTACGGATATATCGCAGTTGCTGGCAGCAAATCAGATGTTTTTGAGAGGATGGAAATTCCACAAGCTACTTAAAGTATGGATCACTCCTTGGATCTCTAAACACGTGCCGGGAAGTGGGTTTAATAAGGAGGGAGATTGGAGTTCGGGGATTTACCAATACTTTGACCAAGAAAAATGGAAGTTTTGCATTGGACACTTTAAGATCAGCAAACTTCTGCTGGAACAAATGCCACCGGGGGTGAATGATGCTATGTTGATGTAACATGGGTACAAAGAGTTAACATTTTGTACCTAGGAGTTCTTCTGTTTGTTAATAACAAAATAGTATGGTATATTTAATATTATGGATTTTTAACGTTATTCATCATATCATTTTCATCATTTATTAACATTTAAAAGCTGATAAAAAAAAATTTTTTACATTAAAATTGTTACATATTTTGTTTCTATTAGGGCTTATGGTTTTATATATATGAGTGTTTTAAGCTGATTAATTTGCTATAATAGATATTAATCATGGACAACTTTGTGGTAGTAATAACTGTTTTGCATCTTTAAGGCCAACTAATTAAGAGCAATGATGTATAAATTGTAAGTGATTAACACTGTATTATAGAATTACGAGACTAAACATTGGTTACTACATTGTAAAGTGACATAGGATAATACTACAAGACTTAGCAGTCGTTCTTGTAGATCCATATCAATTACACAGCGCACATAACCAGTATATTTGAATTTAAAACTATAACTTTTTAACTAAATCATTTAAAACAACATTAAGATTTTCTATGAATTATGTCTATGGGTTTGGATGACGGTTAGCTTTCATTCTTTTTTCGTTCCGAGATTAAAGTTGAATAAAGCTAAGGATTTGGCAAGATTGAAGTGTAATGATCGTGACATTTGATTGAATTAGTCACACTTAAAGTTAAAAGATTGGAGGTGCTACGCCCAAAATGTGATGCAAGATTCTTCAGCACGAGATGGATAGAAAATTTGAATTGACAAAATTATTCTGCAAAGCGAAAAGCTTCCTGATGACGCAGCCTTGGCCATTAAAATTAACAATAGTTGGATTTATACTACAATACAAGTAATATTATTGGGCAAATTAAAAGATCTATCAGATAGTTGGTTAAAAACGGGATTATTTAGTCTTAAAACTGCCTTTTAGCCGTTTTTTTTAGTATTTAAAGTCATTGCATAATTCATATAGCATGTATAACTGCGGGGACATTTCTGAAAGTTGGTGCAATGTAAATAGGAAATCTAAGAGCCCCAGATAAATGTACTAAAAACGTTCAGAAATTTTTTTTCAACTGGAACACAAAATTACAAAGGCACTCAAATTTTAAGATTTTTTCCACATTATTCATCAACTGCCAGAGAAAGGAGTGCACATTAAAGGCAGTTAAGGTACCAAAACTGCTTACAGTTAGCATAACCAAGGATCAAATTTCCCTTTTGTAAATTGAGCGGGATGAAATCGGCCACCATGCAAACAATATGCTGTCAATTCCTCCCAAGAAAATCCAGTTTCCAAAAATAAAGTGGTACCGTGTGTAGCAAATTAATATTTAAAAAATTGATACAGTAACAACATAAAGGCTTTTATTCAGTCATTGTATTAACGCTTCAATAGGCATTATCGAATTCAGCAAATGCCGTTATTATTATATTATTGGTTTAAAACAGTAGAAGTATACATATCGATTTTAATGAAATATGTTGCTCTTTACTCTGCTTCAAGATGTGATGTAACCTGGAAGTCATATTATTTTGAAAAGGTTTCGAGGCAGTTCCATTAACGTTGTCTTGAAGATGTTTTGTGAACCAAAAAGTAGTACAGTTTTACATACGTGGCACATTGGGAAATGTTAAAACAGGTTGATGAATAGAAAAGACTACCATTTTCATTTATTAATCCCAAAATTGTTGGAAAAGATGAACCAGTCTCCAGATACATAAATATACATACTATTAAGGTTTGAATCCATGTTGTGTAAGAAGAGAGACTATATAAAACGTCTTTTCCTTTGCAGCCTCAAGAAGTACTCAAAATTCGAAAGAAGGAAAATTCAATGTTATTTTGGTCTGCAATGCGGAGCAAAAAAAGCGGACAGAAGAATACTGCTAAAGATTCTCTTTTCGATAGAGAGATCATTTTGAGTGTAGAAAAGGCTTATAATATTTTTCAGTTTGGCGGGCGGAGTACATCCTACGTCGCACCTATCACATACACACAAAACATCCAATTTTCTCTTTATAACTTTTGTTTCGCTGCCACTTCTGTTTTCTCAGAGAAAGTAACTTTTTCTGATGAAAATTATAATGAAAAAGTCGAATGGGGGTGCTTATACTCTTCAGCAAAGATTGCATGTTGCTTTCAGCAAAGAGAAAAAGGTTGGACAGTCTTTTTGACAGATGTGTCGTGGAGATTTCAACAAATGTAGCACAAAGTCAAGCTGGAAAAGAGAAAACAGAGTAGTTTGGGGACATGCAAAGTTAATGTTTTCTGGCGTGGCATACGTTTTGGTATTCCCAACCACGTTTCATTTTCATGTCATCATGATGACAAGAATCGAATTCTTTTTTGAGGGGAAATGATAAGGATCTTCTTCAGAGAGTGTACTCACACGGGCAACATAAACGGAGTATTTTGTGCGTCCCAGCAGAAAGAGATTGAGCAAACATCTCTTTTAACTTTCCTTCTGCGTCCTCCCTTTTATGACACACCTTTAAGCATACTTATAATAAGTCATATGGAGAAAGGATAATTAAAAAAGCACGTGGATTCCCACAGTTAAAAGCATTATTTTGAAGAAGCGATCAAATATTTCTTGAACAAAAATGTTCTAGTTTTTTCTTCCTTTGTGCAGCAGCTTTGTAACATGAGCAGCAGAAGCAGTTTTGTTGCAAAGAAGTTTTCTAACGTATTCTCTCTTTATTCCGAAAAAAAGGTGCAGATAATAGGTTGCATAGGTTATATAAATTATTCATGAGGTTGTCCCGTTTTTTTTATTGCGCATACATATACATCTTGTGTAAACGAGTTACTTTAAAACTAAACAGAAACATGAAACTATCTAGCAATAGAATTTTTTGAATTCACAGAGAAGAGGCGGCGCTCGATATATTTAAAATTTATGTGTCTAAAGTTTGTACAGACTTCAATGTTCTTGTTGCCACTGAGGAGTAGTTACTGCAGACGTTTGTGACTAACCTCGCGCATGGCCTTTTGCATATCGTCTTAAATTTCTGTAACGAGCAAAAAATGATAAATACCACCTGAGAAAGTTTAAAAGTAAATTGATATACAATCCAGCTGTGTCAGTACACTGGCTAGTTACGCTTAAATAAACAAAATTTTCTCTGTTTTTACTCGGTTCTAGTTGATCAAGCACACAAAAACAGGATATAAGCTGTGAAGAAGGAAAACGCAGTTGTCTAGTTACCAATCTTGCAAGAAGCGCCCAAAGTTACGACAAAATGATTATGCTTGCTTTCTTTTTAAAATGAGAATTTACATTTTAAACAAAGAAAAAAGATGTAACGTATTACGAAATAATTTCACCTTATTTATCTTTTGCAAACCACATGGTGTATTGTATTGCTTTCTTTGGATATTATGTACACTGGACTCAGAAGAAGGCTGCCAAATCCATTTTATTTACACGCGTCAGTCAAGTAAACATCGACTTATCATCTTTATCAATCTCACCTTAATATCCTGCATGTTTTTTTAATCTCGTCCATGACACTTTCCTCGTTTCATCCGTAATATTAATGATGAAATGGGAAAAAACTTGTGAAAGAGCTATTTTTCTTTAATTGCAACAATTAGCAGTGTAGCGTGGTTTCATGTCCTATATTTTTACTCTCCAGCTATAAAACACATAAACAACAACAAACAGTAATGCAGCATTGAGGAAAAATGAGAAAATAAATTTTTTGAACCGGAGAACAGACATTGATTTCCATACAAACTACCGCTTCTGGTAGCGAGTCGCTTTCAACTTTTTCGAGTTTCTTTTTGTGCAGTCCATTCTCTCTCTGTGCGAGTTAATAACTGTGAGGAATGAAAATTTTAATATTGTGCATAAGCTACCATTTTTAGCATGTAAAATAATTCATTGCAGACAAGTTGGCTTGTTTATTTAACTGCACAACCCAATTTGCAACTTTCAACACTTCCTCTTTTCAGCAAAATCTCGCAGCATGCGATCGCAAAAGAAACAGAATTCCGCTTTGTGAATTAGTCGTAAAATCTCTAGAAGATTCATATAAAGCATATATTCCCTTAGGCACTTTGCGGCATGTATGCTTGCTTCCTAGGTGTAATTTTCTCTGCTCTAGTGCTTTGCATTTATAAGGGCTCATGTAGAATTACCACGTCAATGGGACTGCATTTAATAAGTTAATGGGGAGATTTTGTGCATTCTCCTATATTCAAAGGGTTCCATAATCAGTTTATGTTGCTCATCATATGAAATTATAACCTGCAGCCAACGTGTCAACGGATTCTAATTACATCACTAAACGAAACTAAAAATATATCACGAGTGTATGCGCCTAAAGCATTAATGTCTTCTTCTTAGGTTTCTCGTTTATTTTATTATGCAAACTTGTTTGTATGTTTGCAAAGAGGCTGGTTTATGCTTTTAAATCCGTAATTTCCAAGAGGTAAAAGGTTCTTGGTTTGTTCATCGCTTATACTATTGCTCTCGTGTGTACGGGTACTGATTTGTTCACACACTCTTACACACATAATTACATTCCTTAAATGTGCCTTGTGACTTAACATCGTTTGAATGAACTTGTGTACTATATACGGACGGCGAATAAGTGGGATATGTGAAACCTTTCTCTTTGATTAGCAGAAAGAGAGTATCGTGCTTTACGTTTTTTTACGTCTTCTTGTGAAGTGGGCTTGCAGAGCAACACAAAATTGTTACATGGAGAGAAGCTGGCTTTTCCCTCTGTTGGTCCGAAAGTGTGTACATTCCAGGGCGTAGCATGGCCGAATGCAAAACACGTCTTATTGGGGAGGGGCTGAATCAAAAAGTGGGAACTCAAAAACCATAACTCATTTTCAATTTCATGCTTATGCTTAAGCTTTTATCATGCACATATTTTTGTGCAAGGAAAAAAATTGCTTGAACAGGTGAATTTTTTGGTGGTTCAGTATTCTGAACGAAATTACATTACTTCTGTCCTGTCGCATTTTTGTAGTAACTACGTTTGTATAGAGCTCTATAGCGCAGACTGAGTTTGGCCTTCATGAAATAGCTGTTTAGGAAGCACTAGTGTTAGATCATTCGCACACGACTAGATATAACATTTTTGCCTCTATATCCTCTTGGTTTCTTCTAAAACTCTCATAATGTTGACTCAAACAACAATACCATAATAATAATAAAAAACATGTAAACCTGTTAGAAAAGTGCCGTATTTGTTATAAAAAACAGACCTGCTTCGCCGCCGTGCTTC